>NRSZ01000948.1:267-17669 GCA_002901185.1 Tolypocladium capitatum
GGTGGAGGAAGGAGGGTGGAAAGGAGAGGCGGTCGCCGGGGCGAGGGCGAAGAATTGGCGCCACGAGGGTAATCCTGCACAGCACTCGGACGGGCAGCGGGCAGCGGGCTGGACGACGGACTGGCCTCGCACCCGTAGGGAGGGACGGCATGCTAGCGACGGCGTTGCTGGGATCGGGAGAGCACGAAGACTCGTTGCCTGTCCGCAGCAAGGGGGGTGATGTCGAGGACGGCCGTAAGAGGCCTAGTGGGGTGGCCGCTCTCGCGGCGCGACGGCCAGGGAGCGTAATTTGGCATGCCGCAGCCGCGTTCTCCGTGCGCCTCGTCGCAGACCGCGCCCGTCGGCGGCCATTGCTGGCTCTGCAGCTTGCCGTCGCTCGCCTGGACCCGATGGTGTTGATGCACCGGCCTCGCCACGGACGGGCACGACAAGCAGGCCGCCATGGATGCGCGCTGCGCCTCGGGCGCGACGCCGCCGCCGGCCCTGTGCACTGCGGAAGCCGTTCGGGCTGTTGCCCGGACGGTTGCCCTGCACCATGCAAAAGCAATCCTACACATCGTCATGTCACCTGCCCGGGGCGGTTAAAGCGGCGTCGGCGTCCACGGCCCCAGCGCCCCAGCGCCCCAGCGCCCCAGCGCCCAGCGTCCTAGCGCCCCAGCGCAGCCAGTAACCAAGAATAGCCCCTCAGCTTGCCGCCCCGAGGCCCCGTAGCGCCAGGCACACGGCCGCTGTGGTTGGCCGCCGCCGCTGTAGCGAGATTGCTAGTCAGGAACGTCGCGCGCGCGCAGCCAATCCGCGGTGGCCCGTGCATCCCACCCGAGACTGCCTCATCACGCCTTAATGCGTTCGATGGCCGCGATGGTCTCGCCCGCCCGCCACGCCAGAGCGCTCTGCTCGTGATGCTCGGCGTCTCGCGCCCCGTGGCCGTCATATCGCGCCATCTCCCTGTCCTCCTCCCTCCTCCTCCCTGTCCTCGTCGGCCTTCGTGCCCCCCCCCGCTAAATCTGCCGCAAGATGAGATGCATCGCCACCCGTGCGCCTGATGCATCCGCGCACCGCGCACCGCCGTGGCTGCGGTCCGCAGACTCTCTGCTCGGCCGGCCTCATCCCCCTCGAGCTCGCGCAGCAGCGCATCGTCTTGACATCAGGGAACCGCCCGTCTTTCTCGGCCAACCTGCCCCCTTGTCTCGGTCTGATTACGACGACGCCTCCCTTGCACGGGCGGCCCCCCCTCCGGCCGAGTCGGCCTGCGACGCTGCCATCTTCCACTCGCCTTCCTTCACGGCTTCCAAACGTCGGTCGGTTATTGGTTCGTGAGGCCATCGCGAGCCGGCCTGGCCTAAGCAGGGCCGTGAAACGCGCGCTATACCCAGCTGGCGCCAGCGCAGCCCGTCGATTGATGGATATTCCCTCAGCTAGTGCGCGCGCACAGCCAGCACCGAGAGGAGACTTTTCGTCCAAACCACCCCGGCACCGTCTCATCGATGCCATCGCCTGGCAGCCTGTCTTGGCTCGTCGTCGGCAGAGCAAGTGCCAACCTGTCCCCGGCCTTGGGCGCGCCCCATCAAGACGTCGACATCGTCCTCTGCGGCGCCGGCTTGCCGGGGCAGAAGTGTCGTCCTCCGTACATGTCGTCATGGCATTCGTGATCCCGGTCCATGTCCGTCCATCCATCTATGCTCGTATATGCAAAGTACTTCGTACACGCCTTCCCAACCTCTCGAGGTCGTCCAAATATCCCTCCAAACACACCCAACGATGCCGGGCACGAGCACATCGGTGACGAGTAACACGCCCGGGGTATAATGCAGTGCGCAAGAAATGGCCTCCACCTCCTTCTCCCGCCTCGTGCCGGCTCACATCGAGTCCTCCATCTGTCGGCTCCGCGTCTTCGACCAGTTGTCCCTGTCCTCCTTGCCGCCCTTGCTCTCCAGCCCCATGCCCCGCTCGACCCATTCCTTGCTCTCCATCTGGCTCAGCCGGCTCAGCGCTCTGGCGAACGCAAACGCTTCCTCCTCGCCCGCGAACAGGTTCGAGTTCTTGAGCCGCTCGGCGCTGTGCTCCAGGTCCTCCATCATGTCGCCCACGGCACCGCCGGCCTTGCCGTCTCCGCCCTTGCCGTCTCCGCCCTTGCCTTGGGGGTTGCCCTGCAGCAGGCTCTCGGCGATTTCGTCGCGCGAGACGAAGAGTTCGGCGAGGGGCTTCTCGGTCGTGAGGACGAGCTTTGCGTTGCCCTCGTAGACGGCGTCGATGAATGTGATGAATCTCCGCGCCAGGTCGCGCTCGCGCATCGTCATCCCCGGCACGCCCGTGACGATGAAGGCGTCGTAGCAGCGGACCAGCTCGAGGTAATCCGCCGCCGACTTGGGCTTTCCGATGAGCTCGTCGAACGTGAACCACGCACACCTCCCGCTGACGCGCGGCACGTATATCTCCCGTCCCCACACCTTCTGCGTCTCGGGATGCGGCGCAAAGTTCTCCGAGTCGCCGAGGAAGCGGAACCACTTCTCGGCGTGCGAGCCGGCGTGGGTGTCGAGGGGCGTGTGGTAGACCCCCGATGGCGGTCTGGGGATCTTGCGGTAGTCGGTGGGTGAATCTAGGTTTATCACGTGCAGCCGGCTCTTCAGGAGCTTGATGGCCGGGATGAAAGACTCGCGCTGGATTCCGTTCTTGTACAGGTCGTCGGGCTGCCGGTTCGACGTGGTCACCAGCACCACGCCGTGCGACATGAGGCACTCCAGCAGCCTTTGACGCGGAATCAGTCGGCGGCTCCTCGTCGTCGTCTCTGCCTTGGAATCATCGCCCTACGCACCTTCTCAGGATCATGGCATCCGCCACGTCTGTGCACTGAAACTCGTCGAAGCAGAGCACGTTGCCTCGGCCCGCAATGTCCGCGGCCACAAAGGGCACAGCGTCCACGTCGCTGCCGTGCTCCGTCTTCATCTTGTGCAGCCGCCTGTGGACGTCCTGCATGAAGTTGTGAAAGTGTATACGCGTCTTTGTCTTGACCGAACCGGGCAGGGTATCGTAGAAGATGTCCATGAGCATCGTCTTGCCGCTTCCCACGTCGCCGAAGAGGTACAGGCCGCGGGGCAGGTTGGCTGGGATCTCGCCGACGGTCGACTGCGCGCCGGCGCTTTTCCCAAACAGCGACGAGAAAACCGACTTCTTGGTGGGCTTGAGGAGGTCGAGGCTGGGATGGACGACGGGGGGCGCATCGTAGTCACGCAGTTCGTTGTGGAGATGCTGGAGGCTCTCGATGATGCCTGGCACGAGAGCGTCAGCCACGCGTCGGAGACGCTCGACTCCAACAATCCCACCCGCCTACCTCGCTGGTGCTCGTCATTTCGAAGGACCCCGGCCTCCACCCGTCTGTCGTACTCCTCCAACGGCCCGCCACCGCGCGGGCCCGCGTCCACGGCCGTCGCAAACGATCGCAGCTTGACGCGGCATGCGGCCAAGGCGGCCGGCCTCAAGGAGACGGCCTGGAGCGTCCGGAGCCTGCCGTGCAACACGGGAGGACGTGAGACGGCCTGCCCCGCGCCCGAGCGGACGGTCCCGGCGAATGTCCTGGCGCGCGGCCGAGAGGCGGCAGCCCGCAGGCGGCGCAGAGGTCCATTGGACGCCGCGCCACCCCGCATCTTGCGTCTCTGGGAGCGCAAAAGAGCGATGGTGGGAAGGCTTCAGGTCGCGCGGCAAAGGTCGAGCAGGGACGGCATCACCATCGGGCCAGGGCGCATCGGTCAGCGGACGGGTTTTGGGACGTCGTTGAAGAAGGCCAGGGCCAACGACGCAGGTCACGACGTCGGAGGATGGACCGGCGACGCTCGGAAAGACGGCGAGAATAAGCGCCGGGTGGCTCCGCGGTTTAAGCGGCGGTCAAGTCCAACGGAAGCGGATCCAGAAATATACGATGCAGAAGTATATAATGCAGAAACATGTAATGTAGAAATATACAATCTAGAAATGTACAATCTAGAAATATGCAACCTAGAAACATACAATCTAGAACCATATAATCTAGAAATGTACAATCTAGAAATATATAATCTAGAAATATACAATCTAGAAATACATGGTCTAGGAATATATAATCTAGAAATATATCATCTAGAAATATACAATCTAGAAATATACAATCTAGAAATATACCACTTTGTAATCCACTCCGCTCCATCTGATCCGAGATGCCTCACGTCCAGTCACGCGTCGAGCGAAGGATGCGGCAGCCCGCCTGATCAACTTATAAATCCTACGTACTAAACCTCGAGAAAACACTTCGCGCCTCCTCAAATTCCCTCATTATCGTTGCTCGCCGAGCTTCTGATCTCGGCGTGATCTTGCAAGGGAAGTCTCTGGCACAGACTAAAAATCCTTCGCTGTACCCTGTCTCGGGGCTCAAGTCAGGCTCGACTGGCTGACCCTGCTCATCCACAGCCGGCTCGATCGAGAAAGCCCAGATTAGTTTCGCTATGCCCAAGAACAGATTGCGCTCGGCCAAATGGATCCCCGGGCAAATCCGGCGGCCTGAGCCGTAACCATAGTGGTCGCGAGACTCATAGTCTGCCGCAGCCGCGAGCTCGGGGGCAAGTGTCGTCTGGCCCTTGTAATGGTCGGGGTCAAAGGTGTCCGGGTTGGGGAACCGCTTCTCGTCATGGTGCATTCCCCAGGCGTTGATGATGACGATGGTTCCCTTGGGGATGAACTGACCGTCTATCCAGTCGTCTTTCGATCGTTTAGCTTCAGATCTACCGGGGGCAGAAAGGATGGCGGCGGTCGACTGCTCACCTTCGGCAGCAGCGTGTGGAAACGCAAGAGGCACAACTGGCCTCCACCTCTGAGCCTCCTTGACAATTGCCGCCACGTAAGGCAACTTGGCATAGTCTGACCAAACGGGGGTCCGGTCTTCACCCACCACGCCATCAATCTCTTGCTGGGCTTTGGTGAGCACATTGCCCCATCTTGTCATGGCGTGGATAAAGGCAATGATGAGCGAGCTCGTCGTGTCCGACCCACCCTCCATCAGCACACCGCCGAGGAAGTAGAGTTGGTGGTCGCTGAAACCCAGCTTCTCTCTCTGGTCCAGCAAAGAATCCATCAGGGAATCCTTGTTTCCCTGGGTTCGCCTGCGCTCTCGGACGCGCTCGAGGACACTGCTGTACAGGCCGTTCATCTCGTCGCCCACGTTCTTGGATCTGGACAACCAGTTGCCGAATACTTTCTGGGGGACCCAGTGAAGGAACGGGTAAATATCAACTGGGGGAGTAGCACCGGGTTCCATCAACTGCGACCAGTTTTCCTGCAATGCAGACAAGGGTCAGAAGCATGCCGATGTCAAGGGAGACGGCCTTCTCACCATCATGTCGTATAGTCGGGTCATATGGGGAGTGTCCACGGAAGGCGTCCGCAAGCCGAAAACTACCGTCTCAGTAAGCATACCGGAAAAAGAGACGTCGTGCCCTGACCCGAATTTACGGCGAACTAACCCAAGCTCATGATGATGCTGTTACTGTATCGTTTGGGATGCCGCATGTGCTGGTCGGGACGCACGCACATGTCACGCAGCATCTGCGTCGCCTCGGCGTTCTGTACCTCAACATGTCGCTTCTCCACCACGGATTCCATGAAATACTGATGGATCAACTTCCGGAAGGTCCGCCACTGCTGGCCATACTGCATGACCAATAAGTGGTCGCCCGACGTCATAAGGTTGCCGGAAATATATGACGTGGGTCTGTCGCTATATTTGGCGCTCTTCTTGTCGATGAGCTCTTTGATGATGCGTCGATCGGTGATGACCACGGCTGTTCCACTGCCAAACTTCAAGGAGTAAAGACCTCCATACTGTTTGGCCCATTCAGTGAATCTGTGCTCTGATTGTCAGACAAAGTCGGGCTGCGAGGAGTGGGTGCAGAATTTTGCAGATTTTTGCGCACTTCAAATAAGAGCCCTTCTTTGGTATCTGATGGAGATTGCCAAGTATCGGCAATGTTGGAGGGCCTATGGCAACGCCGTGAGCAAGCGCCACCAAAGAACGCATCCATCTCCCCTGTACCCACCTGGAGGAAGGTTTCCGGCCCGTCGGCCCGTCGACAGGATCACATAAAGCAACCCACACAGCACAAGAGGGATTACGATGGCGGCGAGCATTGTGATGCGTCCGGACCGGAACTTGGAAGAATAGTATGGTCACTGGAGTCAACAGTGGCCAGTGATAGCCTCCGACAGGAAGAGTCAACAGTGGCCAGTGGAAGCCTTCGGCAAGAAGAAGGATGGAGGCAGCTTATTATTATAGCGAGCCTATTATCCTTGCGGGCGGTGGGTCAATCCACCGGCATCATCGGGCCCGGCCATCTCCGTGTGTCGGACGAGCTTCGCGCCAATTTCGCAGCAAATCGAGCGCCGTTGTGTCCGGCCTCCGCGCCACCCCTCAGTTCGGTTGCAGCCTTCGGGTTGAGCACAGGCATCAGTGTGCCCGGTTGGGCTGACGTTGGGCTTCCAGCTCAAGGGTAGCACCGGCGCGAGTTCAGCAGGCCGCTGTACTTCGAAGATGGCCCAGATGCGGTTGCTTACTCCCCGCCAAACCCAACCAAGATGTTGCGAACGAGACTCAAACGACCAATGGCATTACTGGCGACACCATCACCATAGCTTCACTATCGGTGGCGTCATAAGAGGAGAGACCTCCCCAGGTCGAATAGGATACGGTGACCCGGAGCCAAGAAATAGCGCGTCATGGTTGGCACATTGACTACTTGTGTTGACAAATAGCACCAATTTCAACCTGCACCATGGCAACAGTTCAGTCGGCCAAATCTGTCCTCAGCGACCAGCCCATTTGCCCTCTCGGTGTCGAATATATCTTTCAACCGGGCTATTCCAGGAAATCGGGAGGCAAATCGGGTCCTGTCACTCAGGGTTAGCCCGCATGATTCAATATGGCCTTTATTACCGGCGAAACGCACCCCAAACATGGAGATTGTCCTTGGAGGCGAGGGTTCGATTCACAACGCTCTCGTCGTTGACCAAATCCCCGTCCACATAATGTTCCAGGATGAACCGGGATGGATCAAACCTATAGAAGGGTTAGCATCAGAACTGATTCGATAGCATGGAGTAGACGATACCAGTAGTCGAATATCTGACTGCCCATTATGTGTCGGCCAACCCCCCAACAGTTTTCATATCCCTGTTGGCGCAGCCAATGATGCCCAAGCAGCTGAGTGTCAAAGTCGTGAGTCTCAAAGGATGAATGATGGACGTGACACTTGGGACCCTCGAATAGGAAGAAGCAGTGATGGTCAACCAGCTCTGAGCCGCGACCGAGGTGAAGGAATGCCGTGATATCCCTTCCGCTGGGGTCATGGATGAGCTGTTAGGACAGATTTAGTATGGTCGTCAAACACGTCATTGCACTCCGCCAAACTTACGTCGCTGGGTGTAAAGTTGAATCTAGTCGTGTAAAACTGGAAGGCGCTCGCGAAATCGGTCACACACATTCCAAAATGTCCCAACTTATGGACTGGTGCCGGTCCTGTGAGATGTCCGATCGAGGTCAGAGCACACTACCCCAAGATCCATCCGGAGTCTTCACTCACCATTCTTGAACCTCTGGGTAGCATTCCCCGGTCGGTCCTTCTCCATGGGCTTTGCATTCAAGTTAGCTGCGTGAGCTGGCCTAGGATTAGGAGGAACCCACAAAGTTGTACTGAAGTCGCGGAAGGGCCGTTGCGCTGTCCGGAGCCTGGCCATAGACCAGATGGAATGGAAAACCGTCCACTGGATCCTTGAACGTGACGCAGTGGCCACCACCGGGCGCATCGGCCAGTGCGTATACCTTTGTGGCATTGGGCAACGTCTGAGACGCGTATTCGAGGTCCTCCATGGATTCGACGACAAAGGCAGCTCCACCAAACTCATTCTCACTGCCCTTCTTCGCACAATACACGAATGCATCGGGGCCGGTGCCGCCATAGTACGTCGTGTCACCGACTCGTTTCGCCTCTTGGAATCCGAAGTCTCGGAGGAACAGCCGAGCTTTCTCGACATCGCGATGGGTGTAGTAGACATGCGCCACCCGAACCAGTCGAATCTGGCGGAGTGCAGAAGGCGCGGAATCAAAGGTGGCCATGGTGTTTGTCTCGCGTATGAGTGCCGGCACTTGCCAACGTCAAGGGTTCGGGCGGATTAATGGCGAAGCGATCGCTTTTACATGCCAGGCTGCGCATTAATAAGGCGTCCTTTAGTTCCTCCGTTAGTGCATGTGGGATGTCCCGAACCCGAACCTGACACCCCGGACAGCTACAAGGAACGAGTAACGTTGTCCGTCTTGTGCTTCGGATCGTCTTCGGACGAATTCGCTAGGCTTACGCCAATCGGCCGGATGTCGGGGTTCACAAGGACCAGTCCGATGCTGCCAGCCTCCCTTAAATGTCTTGAAGAGGCAAACCATGTTCGCCGTGACGGCAAACTCAACCACGGGCCGGCCATCTTCTCCGTACAACTAGTCACAACCACACGCTGTATACGCAATGGCCCCCTTCTTAGCACGCAGTTCCGACAAAATCAACCCAAACGTGACCGGTGGTTCCGCGTGGTCTTCGACCGATATGCCGTCGGCCGCACAGCAAAACCAGGCGCAGGAAGCCCAGGGCAGTCTCGTCGATACCGAGTTCCTCATTGTCGGCGCCGGACCTGCAGGAGCGTCCTTGGCTTGTTTCCTTGCCTCCCATGGTGAGTTCTGAACCGATACGGGCCACGATCCGTTGGCTGATGGCGCGAAGGGTTGAAGGGAATCATGATCAGCGCCGCTCCAGGGACGGCAAACACTCCTCGCGCCCACATTACCAACATGGCAGCACTGGGTTAGTAATCCGCCAACTTGCATCACGGAATTATGCGTTAAGATTCCTCTACAGAGTGTCTACGGGACGTTGGGCTCTACGAGGAGGTAGAGAAGCTGGCCTCAAACGGCGAGGCTTACATGCAGCACACCAGATGGTGCCACAGCATGGCCGGGGAAGAATATGCTCGACTCTACTCGTGGGGCAATGATCCAACGAGGAAGGTGAGATTTGCTGTCTTTGTCCCGTTGCTGTGCCGGGAGCCCAGCCCCGCGATGAGCCGCATATAACAACTCGGAGCATAGGGCGACTACCAAATGGCAAGCCCGTGCGCGCCGTTCGACCTGCCACAGACTGTCTTGGAGCCGGTGCTGGTCCGTCATGCGACATGGAACGGATTCAAGACTCGTTTCGACACGACTCTCCTTTCCTTTGCTGACGACCGCAAGGCTGGCCTGATTACGGCAACGGTCCGCGACAACATCTCGGCCCAGCAATACAGAATCTGCACACGCTACCTCTTTGGGGCTGATGGCGCGCGGAGCCAGGTTGTGAAGCAGCTCGACCTGCCCCTGTGCGTCAAGCCCGGCCAAGGCCTTGCGATAAACGTGTTGGTGAAGGCCGACCTTTCCCATCTGGTCAAACACCGGCCGGGCAATCTTCATTGGGTGATGCAACCGGACCGTGTCCATCCAGACTTTGCCTGGATGACAGTCGTGCGCATGGTTAGGCCGTGGAATGAGTGGATGTTCATCCTATTCCCAATTCACGGCTACGAGCTGAACAAAGAAGCGCAGCCATCCAAGGAAGAGTATTTGAGGAGAGTGCAAGACTTTATAGGTGACGATACACCTGCGGAGATCTTGGACATATCCAAGTGGTATATCAACGAAATTGTCGCCGAGAAATACTCCGAAGGCAATGTGTGAGCATTGACCCATGTTATCCCGGCGAGAATCCCTCCAATAACCGCATCATCATATTTTAGCTTCTGCCTCGGGGACGCCGTACATCGTCACCCGCCTTTGAACGGGCTGGGCTCGAATACCTGTATACAGGATGCCTTCAATCTTGCCTGGAAGGTTGCCTATGTCCACAAAGGCCTCGCGTCGCCTTCACTTTTATCGACCTATTCGGCCGAGAGGATGCCTGTAGGCTTCTCCGTCATCACCAGAGCAAATCAGGCGTTGCGCGATCACCTCTGCATATGGGACGCACTCGGAATGCTTCCAACGGAACTCTCTGCGAGGATGGAAATCCTACAAGAGTTGGCGAGCGCGACACCGGAAGGTAGAAAGCGCCGCCTTGCTCTGCACGACGCAGTCAAACACACATCTCATGAGTTCCACGGCCTGGGCATCGAAATGAACCAGCATTATGACAGCCAGGGCATCTACGTCGCGGATGAACCCTATCCCTACGCGCTGGCCGGGCAGGCGGCCGAGAACGAGGTCCTATATCATGAACCCAGCACATACCCCGGCTGCCGCTTGCCACATGTGTGGCTCAACACAGCGATTCCGAGACAACGTACATCAACCATTGATATCGCCGGCCATGGGACCTTTACTCTTTTCACCGGCATTGGGGGAGGTGCCTGGAAAACATCCGCCAAAAACATCGCCGAAGAGCTCCAAGTGCCACTCAAGGTGCATTCTATCGGGTTCAGGCAAGAATGGGAGGATCTGTATTTTGATTGGGAGAGGGTCAGGGGGGTGGAGGAATCGGGTGTTGTGTTGGTGCGACCCGATCGGTTTGTTGCCTGGAGAGCGTCACAGGCTTTGCCCGACGCCGAGGCCTGCGAGTCGAAGCTGATGACGGTGATGAGGTCCATCCTGGGACGCCAGTGCGTGTAGGTGGCTTAGGCTGTGTCTTGCTTCAGCTTGTGTAGTTGTTCCCTACCATGCGCGCTTCTTCACTTCCAGAGGGCCATGTGGTTACCACCCGTTATCGCTAGCTAGAGAGAAAGACTCATCGTGCTCAAAGAATACTTCCCCGTGCACAAATATTGTCACCCCTCAGCTTCATGGAGAGTTCGTCAAAGGGATGAACGACTACTCAGACAAGCCCTTACATGGCGCCTCAAATCGATTGATACTAGGTACTATATCAACTGACACGATATATCCGTCTGAGGGGCTCAAAACGCCGAGTACCCAGAAAGCAAATTCTGTATGTCGTTGAAAAGCTCCGTATCCCTCCAGTCGGCATACGGTTCGGGTCCTGTGGCGCCAAAATCGCCGAACAGATAGCCTCCGGCCTGCATAGGGAGCAACGGGTCAGACGGCGGGGACGATGACGTCTGCGTGTGATCTGCGCTTGAAGCTAGGGCGTCGACTGGGTGTGTCGGGAGATACATCCCCTGAAGGGCTGACGCGTCGGAAAGTTGGACTTGCAAAGCTTCTCCCTGCACTGCAGCAGCGCCAATGCTTGGCGGGGTCGGAAGATGTGCAGGGTCACTCTTCCATCGAAGATCATCAGTTCCTCTTGCGCTGATGCTCTGTGAACCTGGAGGCCCTGGGGCCAAGAACGGTCAATCCGCGCACCGGTCTAGAGAAGACGAGAATGCTCTTACCACCATTGAGGTCCAAGCCACGCGGTTCTCCACGGCCATCCTGCGGTGCTGACGAAGCCCTGTTGCCGTGAAGGTCAGGGTCGGTTGCTGTCTTTCCATCCCTGGAAGAGGCATTGCCGCTGATTGATTGACCACTCGCATCCTTGGAGAGCGATTGGCAAGCCTCCAACTGTGCTTCGAGGGTTTCCAGGTTCTGCTGCACAGCTGCCTTTATGTCCCAGAACTCCACACATCTCTTGTACGTCAGGTGTAGGACTTCGAATTTCGACTTCACAAGGGATCGGCTGGTTCCAGGGCGGGTGAATCCCCGATGAACTAGCTGCACGGCTGAAGCTAGCCAGATGGTGTAAGAAAGAAAGGGGTTGATGTATTGAATATGGTCGTCGCAGCTCCGATTAACGATTGTGAGGATGTTGTCTGCCGCCTCAAAATATTGCCGTATGGCGATGTTGTCCGCGTGTTTACTTTGCTGGCTCGTTTCTTTCCGGGCTGAAGCGTTGCTGGTTTGGCGTGCTTTTGGTGGTCTCGAGTGGCTGCTGAAGACACCGTATCGATGAATCATGAGCCTGGCAAGCTGGGTCATGACATGGATGTTGTAGATGGAACAGTGCAGCTGGCGGATGGAAACCAACTGTCCGGAAACCCGAGCATGGAACCCCAGGTACTGATTTCGGTATCGGAGGTGAGCAGGCAACGCAAGCACAAAGCATTGCACTGCATTTGCCAAGCACTCCAGTTTTTGGCGGGCCGTTTCGGTCGTATCCGACTGTTGTGTGCTCATGGTCCCCGGTGACTGGCTGTTTGGCTGGGAATGGTTTCGGATGCCACGGGGCGTAGATATTTTCTGCGCCTCCTTCATCAGCGAGTTTATGACAATAAACCATGCCTTGGGGGACTGGTTCCCGGAATCCCTCAGAGCCCGCCAGCGGGAGATTGGATCCACTTCCAAGTAGCAACTGGACCTTGTTTGGTTCTGAAACCAACATTCATCCTCGACAGGAAGCATCGTCTCGATCTGGGTCCAGTCTATGGCGGTTGGGGTGCGTCGGATGGTCGTTGCGAAGACGTCCATTTCCCAAATGGCCCACCAGGCCCGGCGTTTTTCCTCATCATCGCACCAGGTCCCCGTGTCTGCCTCACCGGGATTATCCGCGTCTTTCATGTCGATTAGATGCAGATTCAGCTCATACGCGAGCCTCACGCAAGTCCCCAGGGTTCTCCATGCCTTGCCAAGAACTCCCTGGGTCAGCTGACAGTGGGCGGTGATGATGAATGCTTGAAGAATGCAGAAGGGAGGTGCCTCGTCGCCGCAGTCCTTCAAGGCTTCGGCTGTATAACTCAAGGCCAGGCTGAGAAACCGTGGTGCTTGCTTGTATCCGTCCGAGGTGTCGGAGGGTCCAAAATAAGCTCCAGAGGTCTCGCTCGGTTCACAAAAGTTTGACGCAAATGCAAACATGGCTGCGAGCAACGCATGGGCCTGTGTCGGAGACTCGATGCAGTTGATTTTCGCAGAGAAGGTTGGCTCATGGAACAAGTTGATGCCAACCATGTTGTCAAAATACAGCTTGATCCTAAACTATTCAGAGGGGGGGTTCTTGCAACCAAACATGGGATATCAGAACCTACATCTGGTCGATATAAGCGCGTGTCACACCCAACGCCGTGGTAGCTCTGTCGAGGGGCGAGGATCCATACTGGCTGCTGATAGAGACTCGAGCTTGCGATGCACGGTCGTTTTCCGGACTCACTGCTTCGTGCGAAGGATGCAAAATGAAGGATATATCCTGGAGGTTGGAACGCGACTCGAGCCTGCGAGGGTTCCACTCGTCCGCCTGCGCCGAAGGCGATAATCGTGGGGACGTGGCCATGTTTGACGGCGACCCATGCCCTGTAGGGTCGGAGGAAGAAGCTCGCGAGTGTGCATTCGTTCCACGAGAGCGCACGGAACCCTCCACGTCGCCATCGCTTGCCTCCAAAGCCTCGCGCCGTCGCTTCCTTTGCCGCTGCAGAGTACCTGTCCGGTCAGGGTCCCGTGCCCAAGGTGCAAGTCTGGGGCGGCAGCAATACCTATCTTGGGGCCCGGCTTCAGAGGGCCAACCGGGTAGCTGCAGACCTGCGACGTCTGCTCGCAGACGACACATTGGGGTACTGCGCGATCGCTGCGACGCTCATTAGTGCCAGCGACGACGGGCGAGGTGCGACGATGACGTACCACTTCACTTTCCGCCTAGACGAGGACCGTCAGTCCACGTGCCTTTCCCGATGGCGAACCGAGGTGCTGACGACCTACCTTCGACAGGAATGGCAAGCGAGATGGGATTTCCGGGGATTCTGCTGCGATCTGGCCATGGTTGAGTCCATTGCTCATTCGTCGACTTGACCATATTGGAGTTGCAACGTGATTGTGGGGAGGCATGCAGACCCCGGAATGCCAGGAAGTGGGCTGGCTTTACAATGGCCAGGGCGGGGAAACGTTGATCCACGGCAGGATCCACGGCAGAATTGCTGTGCGGGGTTGGCGCGCCTTGGCGCGGGTTAGCGCCTGTTAGCGCCGGTTAGGGCTGGCTAGCGCGTTGCCCCGGCTGCAAGTTGCGACGAAGATGGTCCGTCCGAAGTCCGAACCGGCACACTCGCGCCACCAACATGTATCCGCATGCACAATCATCCCATCGCCAGCATGCTCAATTGCAATCCCCATATACGCGCGCGGCCCACAAGATATCCACAGCCAAGGCCCCTTCCCGACACCAACGATATATAATGCCATAGTCCGGCACTTGCGGGATCCATCACCAACGTGACACCCAGTGTATTGCTCAAAGATGCCCCGATCCATCTGCCAACATAAACCACGACCAAGGTTTATTACTTGCATCTCTCGGCCCTCACAGGGCGAGTGTTGGAATCGGGTGGCAGCCATTGCACGCTTCATTTGTCATCCCAACATGGTCTAGAGGTTCGTAGCTGAAAATACCCAAATCTATAACTCGTCTTACTCATAGTAAACTTTGTTCAGCAAAGTACCAATGTTCTCTATTTCTACCCGTATTTCGTCACCATCATTCAGGACCACCTTTGGATGTCGCATGGCTCCGATGCCAGGACCAGTGCCCGTCATGATGACAGTTCCCTTTTCCAGTGTGGTGCCTTGAGAGAGGAATGCAAGCGTCGTTGCGATATCGAAGATGAGCTCGCTGCAGTGAGCAAGACCGGAGCTTGTCAGCAGTCTGGACAAGTCAACTATTTTGGTGAATCATGAGCGTGGCCTTGCCTAGTATTTGTGTCCTGCACCACACTGCCGTTGTGGATAGCCCGAACCCGAAGATTATGCGGGTTGCCAATGGCGGATGGCGAGACCAGAACAGGTCCTAGTGGACAAGATCCATCGAGTCCTGTCGTGGAATTTAGATATCGATAACCCGCCCTGCACGCGATTGGGCAAGCCCGGACCAGGATTACGAACCTTTTGCAAAGCACCATTGGCTGTTTTTGAACTGCTGCGTGCGAGCACTGACGTCGTTGCTGCAGGTATATCCCAAGACATACTCCATGGCCTCTGCTACAGAGATATCCCTGCCGGAGCGGGACAAAACGATGGACAACTCGGCCTCATAGTCGCTAGAGCCGTCTTGTGCGATTTCTGGCACATTGATCTTGGCAGGATAAGGGCCGTTGAGCGCGGTACGGGGCTTGATAAAGAGAACCGGCACATCCGGAATCGGCATGTTGGCTTCTCTGGCATGGTCGCGATAGTTGAGCCCGAGGCAGCGGATAATGGGCACATCCTCCATCCCGATGGGCGCCAGGAGCTAGCGATGGACACTGTCAGATGTGGGCAAGGGCAGTGAGGATGTGGGGAGTCGGGACATACCCGAGCAACATGTACGGTTTGGTCCGTCACAACACCATCGTAGATGGATCCTTTAATCAGTTTGGCCGCGACCCGCTCCCCGTTGACGATGGCGAGCCCGACATCCGGATACGTCTTGGAATCGACTTCCCCCAGACGGATCTGTCCATCTTCCTCGCTGATGAATCTGATGAGATGAGTCCAGTTTGGAGCCATTGCGCAAGAGGTGTTGATGTTTCGTGGAGAAGGATTCTTCCACCGTGGAGGAACTGGCCGAATATATCGTCCATCCATATTACATAAGCCGTTCGTCGTGCTTGCGGGGCAATTTCGGTGTATCTTTGCATGTGGAGCGCCTGACCATGTTGCGGGTTGGAACGAGCGCGCGATCCGACGATTGCCTGAGGCATGAAGCGCGGAGGCCTGGAGGACGCCAGAGGCCTGAACGACGCCAGAGGCTTGAACGACGCCATGTTCTGCCGTGGCGTGGAGGCGCGCCACGTAATGTTGCGCCGTGGCAAAGCCGTGAGCTGACCTTGTGCGAGGCAGAGCTGAAAACCTGAGCACGGAGTGGCGCGGACTGGGCGACGGAACCCCCCGTCCTTGGCCCAACCGCTCTTGTGCTCGTGCCGTTCGGTCCCGCCGCAGCCGGGGAAGACCGGCGTCTTGCCCTCATCCAGAATCGCCTCCGCGGACGGACTCCACCTTGCCAATGCGAGTCAAGGGTAGCTCTTGGACTCTGTCCCAGAGCCATGTGCGCATTTGCTGTATATTGCCCAATGCCGACAGCTAATATGCCCGATTGGCCGCAGCATGACAACTGGGTACAGGAGCCGAGCCCCTATGGGTGGTCGACCAGCGAGTCCCTGGAGTCCTCGGACAGGGCGTAAGCGTCGTGGCTGTGTCCGAGTTGGATTCTACGTGAGTTAACAGCGGCGTGGTTGAGGCTGTGGCACGTACGACGAGGTCGGGTTGAAAGAGAGGCTCGGGGCTTCAAAACGAACCTGCCCGATGTCCATCACCTGTGGGAGCGCATGCTGCCGCGTTCTTGGTTGCCATCATATGTGTCGAATCTCTCCAACTCTGCCTCATGTTCATCAAACATAGCAGCTAAATTTACCCCATGCCTCGGTAGGTAGCTTGTGGGCTCCGTAAATGAGGAATTTCTCCAGGTAGTCCGTCAAATCACGGTCGCCTACATTGACACGAGATGGTATCGGCAAGGCGAGGCCTCGGATCGGAAACGTGTGCGAAGAGCGGCACGGACGAAATGACGGCGACCGACCTGTTACCCGATCGCCGTATTCCGAGGCTGGGCCTGTAGACGTCTCCATTGAGCTATTCCCGTTTCTTGATTCGAATGTTACAGGAATGGGAGCGAGCCCTTCGTGTCGAGGTCATGGAGCCACACAGCTCAATAAGTCCTGACCTGCTCAACGGGCACAACTTCCAGCTCGGCACCCGCTATCAACATGATGCCCCGAAGGATGACATCTTCAGAACCTGGGATACGCAGAGGTTTTACAACCGAGAACAACGCCACAATCCCAAGGACCATTTCGAAGCGTCGCCGCGGCGATCTCCGGAAGACGTGATGCCTACCACACCAACGCCAAGACGAACCTCACCCAAGTCACCAGGATGGACTCCGAGGCGGCGGCTGTGGAAGAGCCCCGCCATCCATATAATAAAGCTGCCAAGAAGCCTTCCATTGCATAAGATAGGTTACTATAAGCTTTAGTTAGCGGCTAGTTAAATTTCTCAAGTACCCAGGGCATACCCGAAACGCATACAGGTCTAGATGAGCCGCCTACGGGGAAATACCCATAGGCTTTGTTTACCCTGGAAATAACCGTGATGTTCTACCCTTGATCTGTTTGTTAGCACGACCGTTATTCCTAATTTTGTACAATTTCTAGCAGATTACGAATCACCGGGCGGCGTCCCCCCGGCGCTAGCGGCGATGACGCTAACCCAGCTTGCTCGACGCCACACGCCATCGACAAGACGTTGGAACCGGCCACCAAAGCCACGGACTCGATGTATTACTCGTACTCGTAGACAGGAGAGGCCGGAGCAACGGGCCGGAGCTTTGACCATCCATCCATCTGCACCTTGCCGCCGCCGCCGCCCC
>NRSZ01000193.1:0-11228 GCA_002901185.1 Tolypocladium capitatum
GCCCCGAAGCCCCCACCCCCTCTCTTCCGGGGAGAAGAAGGGGGTTTGTTTGCAAAACAACAGAACGGGGTTAAATAGATGTTTTTGAGGCGGTCACTGGCATTCATTGTTGCACATGGTCGCCGATTGCCCCTCTATTTCACCCAATTGCCTCACGGAGTCTCCTCTCTAGCCCATGCTGTGGGAGAAGAACTAGGCCGCCGTGCGAGGATTCATATCCTTCAAGTACTGTCAAGGTCATTATTAACCGGAATCAACATCAAATAGGTCTCTGTTTTGACAAGACGATTACCAGCCGATCCATCTAGCTCATATATCACAGTATCACGTAGAGGTAAGCAGTCCATATATATAGCACACGTAGAAATGAAATACACGTATCATTAGATGATCTAGAAATATAACGTCATCTAGCTCATACACAGCAATATCTCGTAAAAGTAAGTAGTCTGTATATATAGCTCACGGGGAAATACACGCATCAGATAAACATAACGTCATCTTGCTCATACACGGCAGCATCTCGTAAAAGTAAGCAGTCTGCATATACAGCTCACGCGGGAATACACACACCATCCAGATCATGCAGAAGCATGGCATCATCCAGCTCAGATAGAAAACATCATCATCCGCATCCTCCACATCCTCCGCAGCCACCACCGCAACCACCACCGCAACTGCTTCCACAACTGCTTGCGCACCCCGTGCCGCACGAATCCTGCCCCGAGGCCTGACACCCGGCCGCACACCCGTACCCGACGGCACCGCACACGAACCCGCCGCAGCCGCCGCCGCCGTCGCCGCCGTCGTGCTCCTGGTCGTCGCCCACGTCGGCCCGCGTCGCCCGCCAGTCGCGCAGCCGCTCGTACGCGCCGACGCGCAGCGGCCGCGCCAGCGACGCCCAGTCGGCGACGAAGTACTGGTGGTACGCGCCGCGCTCGAAGTGGTGGCTGAAGGGCTGCGCGCGGTGGATGCCGCCCAGCTTGAGCCGGTCCTGGCGCTCGTCCTCCTGCTTGTGGATCCAGAGCGTGGCCTCGCGGAAGGCGCCGCAGCGGGCCATGGCGGCGGCGGCCGTCATGAGCACGTCTTGGGCGAGGAGGACCGTCATGCGGTTGCGGAACCACTGCGTGTCGCTCATGTGGCCGGGCGATAGGGGGTTGGCCGCGGACGGCGCGTCGCCGTCCGCGTCTACCGTGGCGTTGGGGGTCCGGGGATACAGCTCCCGGCCTCGCGAGAGATGCAGCGAGATGATGGACCACGAGTCAAAGGGAAACGCGAGGACGTGCTTGGAGATGTTGCACTCGCCGCACTTGACGGGATATCGGCAGTACGCCTCCGTGCAGTCCCACGGAAAGACATCCTGGTAGCGGTATACCGGCCCCTCGAAGTTGCCCCAGTCGTGCCAGTACTCGGCCAGCGCGTCGATCAGGTCCGACTCGTCGTGTCTCCCGTAGCGGAACTTGAGCAGATACTCCTCCGTCAGGCCGTTGGGCACGTCGAACTTGGACTTGGCCTTTTGCTTCACGTACGCGCCCGGCCGGCACACGAAGCTCATCAGGTACAGGGGCGCCGGGCGGGCGTCGCCGGCTTGGGCTTGGTCCTCCTCGGGCATCTCGTGCGGCGCGAAGAGCGATCCGAACACGTCCCGGTCGATGATGTTGTCGCAAAAGGCCTGGCAGTTGTTCTTCCGGAAGTTCCAGCGCAGGTCGATCTTGGGGTCGAGGAGCCGGGCGGCGATGTTGGACACGTACGCCGTGACCCGCGGCGCGAGATATACCTTGAGCTTGTCGACCAGGCGGTTGATGCTCTGGTCCAGGAGCGCTGCCTTTTCGGTTGCCGTCACGCCCTCGTCGACCAGCTCTTGGCTCTCCCTGACCAAGGCCTCTATCACCTCGCGCTCGGCCTCTTCCTCGAAGAGCGAGCAGAACGCGCCACCGACGACCTGCTTCATCATGGCCTTGTGTCGCTTTGCTGTGGGGGGCCGGTGCTGGTAGTACAGCTTGCGCTCGGTCCGTCCCGTGAGCAGCAGGCTGTACTCGTTCTCGGCCGAACGGTCACGCAGGACCTGAAGCTGTGGGGGGTTACGAGTCGTGATGAGCACTCCTCCGTATGTGCTGCAACAGGCAGTGTTAGCCATGGAGGCTCCATCGGGTCATCGTCGATGGACATGTCGACTCACTTTTCTACCCCATTCTCGATGACCAGCGGCCCGATACGCAGGGCCATGTGCACGTTGCCGTACGGGTACCGCTCCGCGATGGAGCGCACGAAGAACGGGATATCCTCTGGCGAGTCCGTCGTGAAGCCGTACGAAGACCCAAACTCGGGAACCGACGAGGTGTTGATGTTCCCCAGCTTGGCCGGCCGCTGACTCTCGAGATGCACCCTGCTCGCTGCGGCCTCGCCGCGACGCACCGCCTCGAGCGTCGTCTCCCTGTCGGCCTTGATGCGCGTCGCCGCGTACTTGGCCTCGGCCACCATGTCCGTCAGCTCAAACAGCCCGCAGTTGACCTTGCCGATGCCGCCCTGGACGTGCGGCTTGCCCAGCTCGTCCCGCAGCGGCCACAGCGCCGCCGGCCTCCCCCGGTCGTCCCTCCGCCGCACGGCGCTGCAGCGGCAGACGTGCCGGCTGACCTCGGGCGTCATGGCCGTCGGCAGGCAGCACGACTTGTACTCCTTGGCGAACTCGGCATGCCCGTAGTGGCCGTCCCGGTAGCACTTCTCGCAGATGGCCCTGTCCCGCTCCCTGACGCTCCTGAACGTCGACCCGCGGATGACGGCACGGCACTCGGCGCAGGGCAGCGGCTGGAAGATGGGCATGTCTGTGTCGTCGAGCGCCGAGACGACCACCTGCGGAGGCGCCGGCCGCCGCCAGAAGGTGAGCTGCTCTTCCGGCTCGCGGTACTCGATGACCTTGTCCATGTCGAGGAACTGCGCCGCCTGCAGCAGCATCCGCGCCCGCCGGCGCAGGACGTCGTCGACCTCGCGGTTGGCCAGCCGCTCCCGCACCTCCTCCCTGATCCTGTTGCTCTTCATCTCGGCGAACAGGTCCCAGCCGCGGTCCTCGAGCGCCTCCTCGTACGTCGGCAGGTCTGTCTTGCTGCCTTTCGCCCCGGCCTTCTCGGCGCGCTTCGTCTGGCGCTGCGAGAAGCGGCGCGAGCTGTGGCTGACCTGGTCGAGGAAGGTGTCGTAGCCGTGGATGAAGCTGCAGGCCGGCGTCTCGTCACGGAGGCGCGCGTCGGCGAGGTCGCGCCGCTGCTGCCACTTGCGCAGCGTGAGCAGCAGGTGAGGCAGCTCCTTCTTGACGCCAGCCCAGTAGAGGTCCAGCATCTGCTGCTCGAGGTGCGCGGCGGCTGGACCGATGGCGGTGCGCGAGATGTCCGGCGCGTCGGTGACATGGCTGCCGCTGGTGGACGAGCCGCCGAGCGTGGACCTGGAGAGCAGCAGGGAGACGAGGTTGACCATTGCGTCTGGCAGTCGGTGTGACGCTGTAACCCGTGTTGGTCTTGTAAAACGTCGTAACTCGTCAGAGTCGTCACCAACTGAGGCCCGGTGAGGATGGAATACTGACTGACGGGGGCGGCTCCATCTCGTCCATCGCCATCACCCTCGAGATAAATGCTGTCCGTTCACTGAGAGACATCACAGCCGTAGGCAGCGCTCGTATTCCGCACCCGACATGGGTTCCATTGGTCCAGGCTCCAGATGCTGATGCGCTTCGTTCAGCCCCGGCTGTGGCTTTGATGGGCATGCAGGGCTTGACCCGGTCGGACGGCAGCCAAGCAGCCCTGGGAGCGCCTCGTAGCCTCGCAGATGCGAAAAGAGGCAATTGACCTCACCGAGCTGAGCCGCAAGCCCTGGGACTAACGCGATCTGCCTGCCGACAGGTATCGGCTCCCCTCCAGCCAGCCTCACTTTGCGCCGCGGATGCGGCTGAGACACGCACGTGGCATGGAGCTGCACGCCACTTTGTGCCGAGGCAGACTTGAGAGTTGATTGGCAACTGCAAATGAGCGTCTCCCTGCTCTTATGAATTATCTACAGTAATAAAAACTGGTAGCTAAATGATAACCATCTCACGCTAGCTTGTATCAAATCGCGGGTTGACCTGACGTTCTCTACAGCCTGGCGTATCCCACAAACGTGACCTGCGAACGTCAGTCGAGGTTCAACCCTATATACTACCAGACCAGCTGAGCTTTCCCGGGGCCCGTTTCGGGGTGTTTTTCAGAGATTCAAGCTGGAGGGTCGACTGGGGGATTAGCTAGGGAATTCGACAGTAGTGGATATACGCGCTCGACCAGAGCGACTGTAGATTGTCTTGAGCGAGATTCGGAAGCATATCCCAGCACATACTGCTCGTTTAGAGAAATTCATCCCGTGGCTCTTGAACAGTTCCATGGGAAAGAATAGCTACAGAGTGATACCCTGTGGCCTCATACTCATGCACAACGATCATGGGCATCACCAATTATCACTCGATTGCCTTACAGCTTCGTTGTTATCATCGTATGAGAGTTGATACGTACAAATGCCATTACGTTCCTTTCCAAAGTGTGGGAATTCGGTAGACCACCGGATAGCCGCCGATATGGCTTGGCGGAAGCAAGGAATCAGAAGCTGAGGGAAGCGGAAACTCCCAACCAACAACTAACCGGGCATTTGGATTGGCAAAAAATGGCGCGTTGGTGACACCAACCGCCAGTGGGTGGGTGGGTTCCACCAGCAGTGGAATGGCCAGATGATAAGACTTCGTTCCTCAAGGCACACACAGATCATACGATGAATCTCCGCCGATCTAATCTCCGCGCCGAGGAGATGAGTCCCCGGATGGAAGAGGGCGGCGAGCGTGTTAGCTGTAGCCAGCGAGTCTCTTGCCGTATCGGAAAATAAGGATTTAGGCCAGTTGAAGCGGCCAAGTAGAGGACTTTCAATGTTGCTCGCGTTACTATAATGCTGTGATATCATCATTTCATCTATATTGGGTCGTCGTGACCCTCTATAAACATCGAAAGTCAGCCCACCGACGCCGCCAGGGTCCCATTCCATGTAAGTCGACGCCGTCTAGCAACCCCACCCCGTGTAACGACATGATGCCTCCATTCAATACAACCCTCCCCTCATAGCGCCTCCCTCGCCGGATCCTGCACCCTCAACAGCTCCAACACTAGCCTATACATTTACACCACCCTATCCTGCAACATCGTACCCCTCGTCGTACACGAACTCTGGAACAACGCGTCTCCCATTGTCGACGGCGCGGGCGAGCGTCTCGACGGGGTGGTTCCCCTGCGGAAAGGGCGTCGTCGACGCGCTGATGGCGCAAATTTTGGAGAAGGAAGGCGCCAACGGGGAAAAATACAACGCTCGGATGGAGAGTCTCGCTTTGACGCCCATGGGGTTCATGTGGATGGTTTGGCTGAGGGAGAGAAGGGAGGAAATGAGGTTGGACGCGGCGTGCAGGCCGGAAGACTGAGAAAAGGGGCTCAGAAGCCTGGCCTTGAGGTGGCTCGACCACGTGGAGAGGAGCTGCTCTATCAGGGCAGACGCGCGAGCGAGCACTAAGCTGTGTGTGACTGCAGCAGCAGCAGCAGCAGCAGCAATTAAGAGGACGGTCAGACGCCTGTTCGCCCCATGGATGTCCGTTGATGTTGCATCGTCAACAACCAACCAAGTGCAAAGTTTACGTGCAGGTAAAGAGGAACTTTGGTCGCCACTGGGCACTCGCCGGCTGGGGGCACGGCGGATCGCTGACCGACAACAGCGGTCGGTTCTCTCTCCGTTGGTCTTCTCTCGGCCCGTCGGTGACTGCCATACTAAGTTCTTATCTGTTCATGTTACCAACGTGTCACAGCATATAATAATATGGGTCCTAGTCTTCAATGTCCATGCTGCAGAGCGATGGGCGGGTAGAAAGACGTGGCGTCCCATTTATTTCCCATTTATTTGTTGTTTACGGGGACCACTGGCCAACGGAGTGCTTCGTCCTTTTCCTATACTCATGCCAGACAGTGCGGAGTGGTGGTCAGTGTACCATGTTGCTGTCAATGTTGCAAATTTGTTGTATTCATTGAAGTCGTGTTGCCAAAGAATGAAGCCGACATGATTGGCTATACCAAGCCAAGTGCAAGTATATGCCTTGACGAAAGCAAGGGGTGACATTTGATGCGCCGGTGAGATCAAAACTCATAAGCATCTGCCACGTCACTCACCGTTCCATCGGGCACAGCAGTGAATCACTGACGTCGTGGTGCCATTTATGAAGGATTTTCTCTTCCAGGTTCCGCCCGGTAACGCGCAGCGTCCTTACGTTCTTTTCTTCTCTGCATGATACAGTGCTCTGTGGACAATATGAGTACGACAGTTGCCTGCATGTATGTTCATGCAGCTTTCCGCTTCATGCATATGCACCGTAAGTCGGTCATGGTCGAGACTTCAACTAATGAGCGATATCTAGTGACCGACACGGCATGGGAGACGGAAGAAAACTATAAAGAAGGCAGCATTACGACCTCCTTCTGCATCGTTATTGATGTGGATTAGGAACTGCAGAAGCAGCATCCGCACCAATTCATTACATTCACCTCCCATCGTTCTTCTTCACCCCTTCTGCAGCAAAAGGGCATCTTCAGCCCTCAACCCAAGCCAAAATGAAGTTCAACGCCGTCATCCTTGGCGTCGCCACCCTCTTCGCCGCCAGTGACGCGTGCAAGTGCTTGCTATCCTCCAACAACATCATCACGAACACCCAGCAATGCTGCCGGGTAATCGGCGGCACACCCAGCGGGAGCGACTGCCCGGCCAACCAGATCAGCGAGAACCTGAGCACATTTGCCAAGTGCTGCGCCAGCCACAATACCGTGTCGGACTGCCATTGCCCCACCGGCTGCCCCTAGAGGGAGCTTGAGGCAGAGAGGAAGGCCAAGGGCATGATGTCGTCGCCGACTGATTATTAGGTGCAGACTCTTGTTGCCAGGTACGAATACTAGGCCGTACATGCGGATTTCTCCTCTTCATGGCACACACAAGCACCGTCTGAGCAGCCCTTCGAAAATCTGGTCAATGAAGGATGCTCATCAAGGGGGATCGTTCGCAATGACGATCCGATACACTCTTTCTACGGGGCATTCACCCGGGCAGAACGCTGTAATAGTGGCTTCCACGCTCGGGGATCCCACCTAGGAGATATGCTGGCATCCTGTTGAGTTGGGGATGGTTTCCCCATCAACAAGGAAAGCGATATATCGATAGAGGTGCTACGACTTTGGCGTAGGAGCTCTTGCCATAGACTTTTGTTCTTCCATTCTGCATCGTTATTGCTGTGGATTCGCTAAGTGTTAGCAGCGTTGTCCAGTTTTCGGAAGACTGTCCGCCGGAGACCATCGGCGATGCTGAACAGCTCTGGATTGTGAACTCCAGTTGTCGGCAGTTTAACAAGCCAGCTAATCTGTTAGTTGTAAAGCAACCCAGCTGGCTGACCTGCGTATAGCACAATGTTTCACATCCTCATGGTCGAGGCCCTTCAGGTCAGCGTGGTTATCGTGTCTAGAGCGATTTACCCCATTGTGAGGACAGACCAGGAAGCCCAGGCGGAAGCGGCTGGGAGTATCCGTATCGCAAGAGTCCTCCGAAAAGCATATTCGAACACCTCGTTCTACGATCTGGCCGCTTCCACTGTTTATTGCTGAGACGGAGACCGTCGACGAAGTGTATCAAGACTAGATAGTGGACTCTATGAACACGGGAGATGAGTTCAGGGGGTGCAAATGTGAAGCAAAGCACGGAGACGCTGGGGACAGACGCAACGAGAAGAGGCGAGTCAGGATAGGGAATGCTGTTTGACGAATACAATGCGTCAACAGAGCTTACACAAAAGTTCATATCCTCCAGAAACATGAGGCAAAATGGTCCAAATAATCTAGTTTGTTATAAATCCTTGCCTTTATGGTCGAATTCCCCGTTGTATGTAATTATTTTCCTGGTTTAGCCTCTGGATGCGAGGCGTCGTGAGTCTAGGGTAGCTCGCATTCACACCATGCAAGCACAAGAGCCAAGCCAACCTGGCCATGTGCGCGTCATCCATCACGACACCTCGACCTTCAGCCCTGCCAGTCCTCGTAAGCGGGGAAGTCGATGATTCGTATGAGCTTACGAATTTGTGCGACGTCGTGGCAATGTTGACATCCGCATCGGGCCCTTAAAAAGGCTCATCCATGGTCCTCTTGCGTCGACGGACTGCCGTTGAACGTTGAACGAGCGGCACGGATGCTTCAACGTTCACCACTCGCGCGCCAATGAGAGTCCCAACCACAGCTCCCGCCATGGATGGCTTCTCCGTGACATCCGTCACATCCCTCTGCTCCTCCATCGCCAACCGCGCGGCCTACAGCGCCGGCGAGCTTGACAGCCTCGGAGCCGCACGCCCAGAGTCCATCCGCGCCCTCACCGAACGCATCGGGCAAATCAACCGCGGTGCCTCGCAGCTCGGACAGGCGCTCAACGGCGCGGCGTACATCTCGCCGCAGCTGCAGGATGTGCTGAAGGATGCCCTCGCGGCGGGCGATGCGACGACGGGCAAGCTGCAGAAGCAGGTGATGCGGCTGCAGGCCGAGAACCTGGCGGCGGTGGACGGGGACTATGCGGAGGCGTATGGACGCTCGCTGGGGACGTACAGTCGCCTGTTCGACTATCTCAGTGAAGTGCTCTCCCTGTATCGCACCCTGACGACATGCGGTTGGACGGTGATGAGGGAGGCTGACTTGATGTCGCAGGAATGATGGAGCGCAGCAAGATGCTAGCCTCAACTCGGCCGAGGGCCAGGAGGTGGTCGAGCAAGCCTCCATCTCCTTCAACGTCACATCGCAAGCAAACGGCATCCTCCTAGACGGCGGCCAGGGCCCAGACCCGAGCAACTGGACCCTCCGCACCAAGAAGCAGCCCGGAGACGATGGACCGCCCCCGTACATGGCGGCCCCGGCCTGGTCCTCCTCCAACACGGCCCAAGCCGGACCCTCTTCCGGCGGTGGCCTCTCTTCCTTGGCAATGTCCATCAAAGCCTTCGCCTCCAACTTCACGACCAAGCCGGACCCCCTCGCCTCGGCGCTCTGCCAGGCCGTCCTCCGCGGCGACACCCAGCACGTCGGCGGCCTCCTCGCCCAGGGAGCCAGCGTCGCCGGCCGCAACGAGGACGGCCGCACGCCGCTGCAGTGCGCCGTCGCCGCCGACCAGGACGAGGCCGCGCGGGTGCTCCTCGCCGCGGGCGCCAGCCACAAGGGCAAGGGTGGCTGGTCCGGCACGCCGCCGCTGTTCCAGGCCGCGAGCGCGGGTAGCCTGGGCGTGGCGCAGGTGCTCCTCGAACGTGGCGCCCAGGTCGACGAGGAGAGCGTGGGCGGGCAGCCGTACTTTGTCGACGTGTGCGAGGACGGGAACCTCGCGGGCATAGACTTCCTGCTGCGCAACGGCGCGAAGCCGACGTGGCAGAGCATGTCCGGGCGGCCCGTCCTCGTGCAGGCCGTCAAGAGGGGCAAAGCCGAGCTCGCCAAGATGCTGCTCGACTACGGCGCCGATGCCAACTGCTCGGACATTACGGGAAGCCCGGTGCTCGTGCTGGCGACGGAGAAGACGGACCTCGCGCTCGCGCAGCTGCTCCTTGACCGCGGCGCGACGCCCGACGCGGACACCATCTACGGCAGCTCGGTGCTCGCGGACGCCATCTCCCGCAGGCGGCTGGACGTCGCCAGGCTCCTGCTCGACCACGGCGCCGAGGGCGGCAGGACGGACCTCTACGGACAGCCGCTGCTCATCTGCGTCATAAAGGACGCGGCCATCCAGGGCGCCGACAAGACGGACCTGGCGCGGCGGCTGCTCGAGAACGGCGCGTCGGCCAACGCTGTGGACATGACGTGGCACCACCCGGCCATCTGCCTCGCGCTCGAGGCCGGCTTCGCCGACGTGGTCGAGCTGCTGCTCGAGCACGGCGCCGAGACCAAGCACAGGACGAGCTCCGGCGCGACGCTGCTGCTGCACGCCGTCGACCACGGGCGGCTGGACGAGCTCAAGGCCCTGCTGGAGCACGCGGCGGACGCCAACGAGGCGGACAGGCAGGGCCGGACGCCGCTGATGCAGGCGGTGTTGCGGCAGGACGTGGAAATGGTGAGGCTGCTGACGGAGCACGGCGCGGCCGTCGACGCCAGCGTGACGGTCCTCGCGAGGGCGCCGGGCCGGCCTGACGTGATGGAGCTGCCAGGCCTGGGCGGCAGGACGTCGTCGGCTCCGGCTGGGGGCCCTCGTGCCGGGGCACCGGATGCTGGACGGACGGGCCGTCCAGAGTCGCCACCACCGGGGTATGATGTGGCGACTTTGTCGCCATAGCCCCGTGAGATGATGGTGAATGACTGCCCGAGGGACTGGGGTACCCCGTGTACTTGTATTCGTCCCGTATTCTAAATGCCATGATATCATGACGCCCGTGCTCGACGCCGGCTAAGCAAACACCAAACTCATCTATCGCAGCCGCAGGATCTCCCGCAACCACCACACGTGAATGCGCGAATCAGCAGTCAGCTCGGGGTGGAAGCTCATGCCCAGCACATTCCCCTGCCGCACGGCGATGATGTCCCCGGAGTCACGCTCGACGGTCGCCTGCGACACGCCGGCCTCGACCCTGTCGACGCGACCGGGCAGCCTGGCCAGCACGCTGACACCGTCGCCCTTGTGGCCGCCGTCGGGCGCCGGCCGGAGCACCTCCTCGACGACGGGGGCGCGGATGAAGACGCCGGGGAAGGGCGCGGCGGCGGCGCCGAGAAAGGGCAGCTCGAGGCCCTCCTCGAAGCTCTCGATCTGGCGGCCAAAGTGGTTGCGGTGGACGCGCACGCCGAGCCCGCCGATGAGCTCCTGGCCGCCCTTTTTGGTGGCGTTGGCCTGCTCGGAGAGGAGGATGAGGCCGGCGCAGGTGCCCCAGGTGGGCTTCTTGAGGACCCTGCACGTCTCGTCAGCGCCGACGTGGCCAGGGGGGCTGCATCCCGACGCAGGCGAGGGCGGCTCACTTGACAAACTCGCGCAGCGGCTGCAGCAGCCCCGACTGCGCGGCCACGAAGGAGATGGTGGTGCTCTCGCCGCCGGGGATGATGAGCGCGTCGCAGCGCGCGAGGCCGGCCGGCGTGCGCACCTCGACGGCCTCGACGAGGCGCGCGCCGCCCGCCGCGGCGACCTGCTCGGCGGCCTTGCGG
>NRSZ01000002.1:0-21415 GCA_002901185.1 Tolypocladium capitatum
ACAGCATCCCCCTTCTGCCCCCTCGGACAAACCTCCACCAACGCCCTCGCAAATCTCACCACCGCCCACACGCTCTCGACCTCATCGCCCCCATTCGTCCACCACCTCTCCACGTCCCTCCGCTGCAGCGCCTGCTCAAACAGCCCCCTCATCCGCTCCCTCTCCCCGTTCGCCGCCTCGCTGTGCTCGCCGCTCCAGAGGAACGCCCGCACGGGGTCCCACCGCAGGGCGGGCACCACGCCGGCGAACTCCCAGTCCAGGATGGCGGTTATATCGCCGGAGGGCGTGGCCATGATGTTGGCGAAGTGGAGGTCCTTGTGCGCGAGGACAAGGCGCGTGGTGGAGAGGGACGGCATGGAGGGGAGACGGGCAACGAGGGCCTCGAGGCGGGGGTTGATGTCGCCCAGCCAGGCGAGGGATGGGTGCTTGTCAATGGCGTAGATGAAGACCTCGAGGTAGCCCTGCACGAGTCCGGCGTGCGAGTCGTACGGCCCAGTCGGGTTCAACGTGTCGACCGACTCACCGTCACCCCAGAGCTCCTCGATATCTGGCGCCAGCCAGAACGTATCCTCGAGCACCCGCCCCGGCACGACGCTCCCCTCGTCATCGATGCTCAGTCCACCGACGTGGTGCCACTCGTGCCCATTCAGCTCGACCAGCACGTCCGTCAGCTGCTCAACCAACCGAGCCTTGACCTCGTCGCCCAGGTCCTTGTACATCTTGTCCACGCTCCGTCCCGGCGCCCTCTCCAGCAGCGTAAACTCACGCCCGATGGCGCTCCCCGTCCCGGCATCGAACCGCACAACCGCCGGCACGGGAATTCCGGGGCAGTTTGCCTTGATCCAGCGCATGACGGCGACCTCGTTCAGCGTCTTGGCGCGGGGGATGTGGTCCCCGGAGACGCGCAGCACGAGAGTCATGCTGCCATCTTCGTTGCGCGCCCGTGCGGGACGCAGGGCATCCGCGTCGGAGGCAGAGAAGTGGACGAGGTAGATGGAGTGAAAGGCGGCCGTGACTTGCAGCGGGTCGACGGACGTCGGCGGTGGCAGGGCGAAGCTCGTGAGGAGGGCGTTGATAGTGTCGTATGACAAGGCGGGAGGGAGGTGGTCGTTCGGCGAGCCCATGTTGCCGCCTGCGCCTCGACGTTGAGCGCGGACGTGACAGCGGCCCACGTGAAGCCATTGTCGGATAAGCAGCCATCAGGGCCCCTACCCCGCTTTGTGCCTCGGGATGAGGGGTCCCATGCCTCCATCTATCGAAGCCATCCCCAACGCCGCGCGACAAATCGCCGCCTCTTGAACATGTTCCACCAGTTTTGGATGCGCCACGGCTTAGGTCGTTGATGTAGGTCGTGGTGGATGCCGACGGGGGTGGTGGGTGCCAAAGTAAAAGTCGGTATATGGGGGCGTCTCCTCAGCTGATGTGGGAGAGAGCTTCGTCGGCGCAACTTAACCGTTGCGAGACATGTCACAGACGTTGGATAACCGGGACAGCAAAGCCTGTCACAGATTAGAGTGGCAACAAGCCATGCTATCCTTGAGCAGATGGCATGTGATATCAATGTCTTTTTCTGGATTCTTGCTTAATGTCTTGTGCAATCCTTGGGATTATGAAGACGGGAGGAAGCTAGTTACAAGCATCGTTTTTAGAGGCATCTGGCCTATTCCGAACGCATAGCCCACAAGAGCCAGTTCTCGAGGGGAAGACGGACAATTCCTCATAACAATATCAGCATCAGATAACACCAGCTAAACACCCATCAACCTGACCAAGCACCGCGCAATGTGGGTATCCTGCAGCCATATTCCCATGTTCCGTGTCCCAGATCCTCATTCACACGCAAGAAAAAAACAAAACGCTCATGGAGTGTCCCCCGTCCGTCTGTAGGATGGGGATGAGGAATCAAGAAGCTTCCTCGGCTATCCTCACAATCTCGCACAGGCTGCGCAGAAACAACTTGTCAGAGTCCTCCACCTCCGTATCCAGCATCGACTCCTCGCCGGTCTCCGCCATGAGCTTGGCCGTGGCCACGAGCTGCGAAATGCAGCGCAGCAGCTCGCTCTGCATGTTTTCGTGGTTCGCGGATGCCGCGGTCTGGCCGTTGACCGTCTCCTCCCTGTGCCAGGTCCCCAGAGGCGCGGTGAGCCGTCTGGTGCGGCGGTTGAAGCCTGCCGTCGCCACATCGCCGGTGCTTGTGAGGCCGAGGAGCGAGGCTGCCTTCTTTGGTATGTCTTCCTGCTGCGAGTCGCTGGCCCTGTGCCCATAGGTACGCGGGGGAAGTGGCGGGTTGCGTGCCACCAGGGCGGAGATGTAATTGTATGCCACGATGTGTGCATACAGGGCGTCGCAGATGTAGTCGGAGCAGCAGCCAAAGACGTTCTTCAGCGGCCCCCATGGCTTTGGGGCGTCGACCGAGCCATCGCTTGAGGAACCGACGCTGCTCTCGTCCGAGCTGTGGTTGTGCCTTCGTTCCGGCCCGGGCGAGGTCCTCTTGCTTGGGACTACTTTCCGCCACAACGATCTTCGCGACGCCTGAGGGGGGCTTTCGGGCGTGGGGCTCCTCACGGACGGACTCCTGAGAAGCTCCAGGCTCGGCTGCCGCACTTTTTTCGAGTACGTGCGGATCGTCTCGATGGTCAGGCTGGAGGACAGGAGCATCGTTTCGGGGAAGCAGGCAATCGACACACGCAGCGTCTCCATCGCATCAGGCGGCAACGGAACTGCTCTCGTCAGCTCCTCATTGTGGAGCGACCGCGGGTAGGGCTGTGGACTGCTGTTCAGCCATGAGTGTACGCTTCTCAGCGCCAGTAGCGGGGACGGCGGCTGCGTGTAGACGGTGTGGTTTGGCCGCGGGAAGGCCGTCATCCCAGTCGACAGCATCGTCTCGGCTTCAGAGTCTGCAAAGTCCTCGCTGACGGGCGACGGCTCGGCGAGGACATTCGGTTTCAATGGCTTCCCGAGCGCTCTATCCGCCGTATCGGTGGTTTTGTGCGTGCGCTGCGGTCGTGTTTGCTCGGGGCGCGGGGAGATGGGTCGGGGTGCGATGAACAGCGCTGGAACTTGGCTGCGATTTGTAGGCTCGTGGGCCTCGTATCGCATTGTGCCGGCGGTATGAGATGGCCTTGTGGGCATGTCAAACGATGTCCGTGACACCTTTGTTCGAGAAGTTGATATGGGCGATCCACCGCTGACCGAGTGCGACTTGCGATGAATAGCAGCCTCGTTGTAGCCCCAGTGGCCTCGCAGGTCAATCCTCTCGAGGCCCGTGACGCCAGAGTCGAGGTCGGACCCGGGTGGCGTGGGCGGCCTCGGCGATGGCGATCCGTCGTTGCACATATTCCTGTCGTCTTGCTCCTCGCCATCCGAGTCGTCAATCCAGCTGCTTTCGCACGGTGCGTCTGGCGGCGGTGAGGACCTTTTCAGCGATGGCTTCCCATTGGTCGATGCCAGCGATGTTGCGGCCGTCATGACAGACTCTCGGTGTCGAAAGGACGGAGGAGCCATGTCTTCGGAGGCACCGGTGCTCGATCTCGAGTCCAGGTCGGATGTGGCATCGTCCACTCGCGGCTCTTGCTGGTCGAGGAAGGACACCGTGGATCTTCGCTCCTGGATCGCGCCGAGTGACTGCACCCGCACAGAGGCAGCCAGATAGGGCGAAGAGGGGGCCATTCTGTAAGCCCGTGGCTTTCCCCCGTCTTCGAGAGAGCGCGACGATACCGGCATGCCAGCCGTCATTTTCTTGGCTGCGAAGACGTCCACCGAGAGCTCTAGGTCTTGTGCTAGGACTTCGGGGAAGTATTCGTCGACGCGGTCCCTGATTGCCTCCTCGGCAGACGACGCACTCCACAAGCTCGAGCAAGACGGCGAAAGCGTGAGTGGCATGAGGCCCTTCATGCCCGGAACAGACCTTACCCTCTTCCGCAGCGACGGGGTCGACCTGGTCGACAGCAGCGGTCGCGGGTGGTGGATGGCCGATTCGTGTGATTCACTGCGAGGGTATGCAATTTTCAAGCCAACCATGGGACTGAGGAACCGGCTCGACTCTTGCTCGGTACTCGACGGGAACATGAAGATTGGTGAAGCCTGGGAATCAGCCCAGACAGCCGGGTGCGCGCGGCGGGATGGAGCTCGTATTATTATATCGATGGAGTCGGCGGGCGCGCGGCCGCGGGGCAACAGCTCCGTGTCGCGGCAGATGGGGAATTAAAGCGAGAATCAGAATGAGAGACAGGCAGAGACACGGAAGGCTGGTCATGTCGCGCAAAGCTGGGGGTCGTGTCTCAAATTGAGGCTTGTGGAAAGCCGCTCGTGCGAGAGGGTGGCAAGGGCCATCAGAGATCGTCGCACTGGTCCCCCAACACACTGATGACGAGGGGCACCATGACAGCAAGGAGATTATATCTGCGCGCAGGGCGAATATGGGCCCAAGGGCCATGTGAAGGCTGACGATGCCCTGCGTAGAAGGGAATAAGCAATAACGGGACAGTGCGCGCACTGCGTGCAAAGCAAACATGGCAGCTCTAGCCGGCTGCTGTTATGGCGGCTTCCGGCGACACTCGGCCGACGCTTTTCGAGGCAAAAGCAGTGCCACCTAGTCCTTTTCGAAAAGCAAATCGACAGCCGGCAGAGGTCCAGGCCGCATGGCTGCAGGTCATCATCCAGAGTTGCGCGCGGAGAGGGCGTCATGATTGTCCCGCGACGCCCACAAGCCAGCAACTCGCAAAGTCCTTCCATGAGCCAGAACAGTATGACTTGGCGAGCTGTTGGTTCGATCCGTACTGTATCGCCTGACCCACGCGACGCTGAGGAGCGGCGTAATTAACCAAGGAGGCTTCGTGTGCGGATACGGACGTTAGCTGTGTCCCATGAGGCCAAACGAACGTTGCACAACCCCAGCAAGACCCAGCCGCCTCCGATAACGTGCGTGACAGAGGCCAGAGAGCGGCCCAACAAGACGCCGAGATGCGGAGCTGCGCGGCGTGCCCGGTGCCACGAGGAATCCGCTCTCAGTCTGTCTCGACGCCTGGACATCAGAGAGGCATGAGCCTCCGCCCGCAGGACTCTTGGGGAGGCGAGGCCGACGACCAGTCGATAACGCAGCATGCGGCCAGATCGGATCTGCTTCCCGCTTCCTTTTGCAGCGGCGGTCATAGCTTCGGCTCGCGTAGATCACGGTGACAGCTGCCAGGACGACGGCAGCCTCTCCGGACATCGCGGGTTTAGTTCTAGCCCTAGAGGTGCCACATGGAGCAGCATGAGACGGCATTGGGTCGACGAGTTTTCGGGATGGACGGGCCGGCAGCAGGGGGCGGATTGTTCTAGACAGAGGTATTAGGGGAGATGATGGTTCATCTGAAAAAGCAAGCAAATTTCGAAAACGAGCCAGGCCTGCCGAACACGCGGAGGACAGAGTACGTACCTCCTCGTGCAACATGAAGGGGCCGCCACCCGACCAACGCCGACGCCAAGACGGCGTCGCGTGGACGAGAATAGGTTTGTTTTGTTGGCCGCTGGCCCGTTGGGAGGTCGGAAGAGGAGAAATGAGGGGAATGGAAGGAGATTGGAAGCCTGGATGGAAGCCTGAAATGGAAGCCCAGCGGCGGAATCCCGTGTTGGTTGGCGCTCTTGCACGTTGCTCACGGTCTTCCCAAGGCGGAAAGGCCACCCGAAAGGCTTGGTGACGATCTAGATACCTTACGCTGCACAACATCGCTGCAAATGGGTGCTGGTAGGCAGAGTAGAGCTTCTGTAGCGCTACTTCGTACTTCGTACGAAGTACGTGCGAAGGACCTAGGGCGGCCTCGAAGACCCACCACAGGCCGTACCTGGTCAGTCGGCGCATGGCTTCCCGCTAGTGGAGACCATCAATTAATTTTCTTTTGCTCTCCCTCGAGATGACAGGCACATACATGTGCCAAGCTGCAACACCCAACCGTATGTCGAATCACACTGCCTTGAGTATCCAACGCTCTGGTCCAAGGTCCAAACGTTGCTTGTTTGCTGCGTTGACGCTGCTGCGCATGTCTGCAGGCTTCACCGTCACCCACACCTACGCTCTCCCTCGCCCACGCAGGCCTACGCCGCCACGCCATGCTCTCGGAACAGCTCTTCTCCTCGATATGCGGGCCGCCGTTGGCTGCCAACACGGCCGTGTCCAAAGACGTCGGCATATACACCCACTCCGTCAACCCCTCGTGGGCCGTCAAGGCGACCTTCAAGAAGAGCTCAGCTCCTCCTCACTCCCTGGCCGTGAGCGATACGCACGTCTTTGCGGCTCAGGACCAAAAGGCACACGTCCATGTCTACTCTCGTCTACGCGGGACGCAGGAGGCCCTCGTCCCCTTCCAAGAGAGGATACGCTGTCTGACCTTGGCGGGGGACGTCTTGGTCTTGGGCACAGCCGAAGGGCGGTTGATGCTCTGGGAGGTGAGTCGCCCTTGCTTTTGCCATGCCTCGGAGCTGACGACGCCCACCCTCGCAGACCTGCACCGGGCGGCAAGTTACGACGCCTCCCTGCCATGTGCAGGCCGTGAGTTGTCTGGCCGTCACTCCTTACCATGTGCTCTCTGCGTCCGAGGACTCCAACATCAACGTGTGGTCGTTGGCCCGCCTCCTCGAGTTGGGTGCAGACCCAGGCCACGGGCCGGATCTGGCGCTGTCCAATCATCGCGGCGCCATCACCGACCTCGTCGTTGGCCCAAGCACCAATGCCGAGACGAATCTATGCGTGTCGGCCAGCAAGGACAAGACATGCATCCTGTGGAACTACCGCAGCGGTCAGGTCCTTCGAACGTTGCTCTTCCCTGCGGCGCCGCTATGCATCTCCCTTGATCCGTGCGCTCGAGCCCTCTTCGTCAGTGCCGAAGATGGCGGTCTATACCTCGTGGAGTTGTTTGGCGACAAGCCGCTCCTCGGCTCGCGCAGCGCCGAGCTTGCGTCTATTGTGGTCCAGGTCGATGCACCGCTGGGGGTCGCCGACGACGATGCCGGGCCCGCCTCGTGCCTGGTTCTCAACTGCGACGGCACCGCCGTCTTTACGAGCCATGCAAAGGGCAAGATCTTGAGATGGAGCCTCACCGACGGCGGCCATCCATCGGAGATGGCCAACCTGAATGCTCCAGTCACGAACCTGGTCTTTGTGCCGTTCATGCCTGACCACAAGCCGTGCCGGACTGCGACGGTCGTAAAGCCGAACCAGACCCAACGACAGTACACCTTCACGACCCAATTGAAAGGACACCTAAACGGCACAGGTAAGTTCGGCGAAATGCTAAACTCCACTGGAATTCACAGCCAAGCGCTGGAGAATGCAATGCTCTCGATTTCCGCACCCACGTCGGGGGCAGAGGACGATTCGAAGCTTCTGAAGGAGAATGAGGAACTGCGAGCAATCATTGAGGAGCAAAGGGCACTGCAAAAGGCCACGATGCAGTATCAAGAGGGCAACACGGCGTGAGGTATGCAGCTGCCGAGCACACATGATTGCTTGAGAGCTCTCTTCGTCGTGATGAGTCGGGGCTGGCAATGTCGCCGTCACAAGAAGTCGGGACCTCTGGAGGAGCAATGGCCGAAGGGTGTTTACCAGAGGCTTCAAGCCGACATCGACAGGACCTGCGTTCTGAGACAGTGACTGGCCTGCACATTTCACACAGGATATGAGTGCTCAGTTGCTGATGTCCAGCAGTCGTTGGTGGCTCGTATCAGTGTCCGACGCCAGCACGTCTACACCGGATGCTTGCCCTAGTGGCGCGCTTTGTCACCTGCCTGCACCAAAGGGCACGAAGTAACAATGGGGTTGTGAGTGGTTCGTGCGGAGGCGAACGAGGTCGTCGAGGAACGACGAGTCACGTGCGCGGCCTCGCGCCATCACGGCAACTCCACACTCCTCCGTCAAGGCAGTACTGCAAGGACACGCAGGTCGGTTAATGATATGTCCACAGCCTGACCATGCCAGGAAAGGAATGGCAATTACCTTGTGCCAACAGCTCTTGATTGAAGTGCTGAATGAGTTACCCTTGCCATGTGCTTTCCATGTTCATTGATGCTACGCGCTCGCCGGCACATCGAATCTCAACTCACCTGCCAACCTACCGTGGTTGGAGGTTGCCTGGCAAACTTGCAAAGAAATAAAGGCCAGAATCACATGTGTTACGTCGGCGGTAAGGCCTGAACCGGAGGGAACGACGTTGTATTGACTGCTCCGGTCGTTGGCAGCCGATCCGCAGGTTTGGCGCGGTAGGTTGAGACTGGCTCACCCCGTGAGCACATGATGCAGTGGATCGCGCCAACATGGAGACCGAGATATGCGAGGTGTTTTCTCTCCTTTGCGAGACGATCGGTCACGGTCTGGTCTACCTTTACGAGACTCTCGCTTATAGTCTGGTATATTGGGCTCATTGGTTCAGAATCAGACTCTGCACAGGAAATGGAGATAATTCTCACGTAGTGATTCAAAGACAGGTGATGCAACAAATGAGGCAACAATGGCCTGTTGGAATTGGGAGGAACAACTCAGAACTTAACTTGATTGCCAGCATGACTGATGGGGGTCATCTGATCACATGGATCAAGATGTCTCTTACATGCTTTATGTACAACAACAAGCCCCTTGTACTTTCCCGCTCTTATTCTTTGTCTATTTTTCTATACTATCCGTGTCCGAAGGTCTGTCCTTCCCACCCAACATCCGTCCTGATACCTGTCATCCAGTTCATCTGTTTACACACACCCACGAGCCTTGCATGTTAGTCTAGCCCAACAGCTGCTCCGATCCGGCCAGTAGCTCGCCTGTTCTCATCCCGATCTCATCCTATCACTTCACGATGCTCCTTCAGCGAAATCAGCTCGTCCCCACGGCCGTTGCGTTGACACTAATTCGAGCCCGAGAACTCGCTGACTCGGGCAGCTTGGAGACGCCAGGTCGGTCCCCTGGTTGATTGCTTCGTTTTTCACGAGCCCGCACTCACCTTCTATCTCCAACCAGGCCACAGATGCCTCACTACAGCCGAACCCGGCTCTACGTCGGCGGACGCGTCAACCGACGGCGGCGTGCGTCTTGTTTCCACGGGCGGTACTCGGCACGGCGACAATGCCGCCTACGAATTTGTGGTGAACCCAGACATCTGGTCCACTAAACAAGATACTACCATGCGTGGCATTTATGCCAAGAGCCGATGTTCGGGAAGCCATTTCGTGAGCCATCGGGCTCCCGGCGACACATTTCTCTCAGAAAAAAGGAGCCTAGAAGTCGCGGGATACTTCCTGTTCCCTTTGGATCAAGGTGTTTCTGCTGAGAACGCGGAACTTTTCCAAAATCTCTTGAACCGCGAGCAGCCGGTACCTCAAGGGTCGTTGTTCAAAGACGACATTTTTGACGTCGCGTGCCGCAAGATGGGTGTCTGGGACAGGGCAAGATTGTTTCGATACATGAACCCCCTGATCATGCCCTCGGTCGAGGTTCTCGCTGCTGCTGGCTCAATCCAACCAGAGTGCTTGGTCGAGAGCCTAAAAGAACAATGGACCAATTCGTTCCCCCTGGCCGGATTACGACCACGGCCCGACTACTCGGTTGGGTTCCACATTGCCGCATTCTCGGGTCATCAAGTCGACAAGCTTCGTCCCTTCATCGCCCGCCTCGATGCACCAGATCACTCCTTTTTCATGGGCACATGCGACATATATTTTCCGTTCCTAAGCTGCCACGTGGTGCGCAGCGGCGATGCAGTCGATGTCGCGGACCATCACACCGGCCACAGCATGGCCCTCGCCGTGCGCGGTGTTGTCGAGCTCTTCCGCTTGTTCAAGCAAGAAGCCCAAGTCAGCCGGCAGATCCTGGCCTTTTCAGTCATCCACAACTGCATAGTGGTGCAGATTTATGCGCACTACGCTGTGGTACAGGGCAAAACGACCATGTATTTTCGCCATGTGATCCGCAGCTTCGATCTTGCGGCCTCTGGGGACAAGAACAGGTGGACCGTATATTCCTTTATGAGGAATATCTATGATATCTGGATGCCTATGCATCTGCAGAGGATACGCTCGGCCGTTGATCAGCTGCGGTCACCATGTGCCGTCATGACGTGGTGATGCGACCGAAGAGTGTCCGACTACGTCGTAGCCATACACGGATGTCGTTGAAGTCCGTTAGGCACAACCACGCTTTGTAAACTTAGTATCAGCGAGAATCAATTCCACCTTATAGCGAGAGTTGACGCAGCAATATCAAAGGGGAGGAATGTCTATCTCTCATCTCCTCGGTTGCGGCTCAAACAGCCCCCCATGCCAAGTCCAACTATCGGATCATGTCCCAAACCAACGACATATTACACCAACCTAGGTCACTTAGCCCAGACTTGGACAGAGCTGTTGGCAGCTTGTTTTCTTGTACCATGGTATGTGCTCTTGACAAATCCGTGTTGTCTGTAGAGCCATTATTTAGCCTGCGGAACAAACTGTGAAAATGAAGAGGAAAGGGGGCCTTCGATCACTGCTGTAGTTCGGTGACGAGATCCAAGACCGGGTCTTTATATCTCTATCGAAGCGGAACATCCTGTTATTCAACTACAATGCGACGGAGCTGGGATCCTATCGATCCATTTATTGCGTAACCATCAAATCTCGGTACCTTAATCCACGCATATTCTAGGCTATAGAGCCACCATTTGTCGGCTTTTATCACGAGGGCTGTATTGGGTCCACGCCTCGGTGACCCAAGCCTCACGGGATCGTCGCTGTTCATGAAACTACGCGCATTCATGACAAAGGATCCGGTCTTGGACCCCCGGTGTTGATCAGGCCAGCTCGGGAAGACTCCGACTGAGATGACATGAAGCGTAAATTTTCCAGCCTTGCTTACTCTGTCTCATTTATCCAACACTGAGGCAGCTGCAACGAAAGTCAGTTCGCTTGCTTCCTGATTGCGAATCTTTTTTGAGGCTTAGAGATGGCCGTCACAAGTCTGTTGCGGTTGTCGGTGGTAAGTTGGCCTGCGTTGCACAAATCTCCGCATGCTCGGTCTGACCGGACATGCAGTCGGCATCTTTGGGCTGTCAACTAGCCTTGCCTTGCGGAAGTGGGGTTAGTACTTAGTTCGGCTCGATGAGAGGCAAGTGGTACATGAACATTCTTCTGAACAGCTCGCTTAGGCCATAATGTCACTGTCTTTGACCAGCACTGGTATAATGAAACTGGTTACGGGCCATTGGTTTCTGACGACCACAATTAGATAGTTGTCAGATGGAGGCGACCCCGACCTGTGAGCAGCTGCAAACAGCTGTATTCACCTGATACCGAAAGAGGGGAGGCTGGGGAGATTACACCTACTCACAAGAAGGTCACGGAAGGCAAACACAGACAACAACATGAATTCAATCAAGGATGCTAATATAATTGGCACACGAGCATCACAGCTTTTAGCGCTATCCAATAATTGCATTCCTATGATGACATCCTATTGCAGGCACACGCGACTCCTGCATGCTGACTGCATTGCATGCTTCTTAATGCTTGCTGCTTAATGCTCCATCCGTCTTGCAATACCCCTGCCATCGGCCAAGCCTGGTCAGCCCGACGAGGCACCAGTGCAGAATCGAAATTTAGTTATGCCCCCCACCATCTCTCACCCGGGTTCTCGCGGCTGGCAGACAAAGGCTGCGCGGCTCAGGGGTCAGGAAAGGCGCGGAAGCGGAAGCCTCGTTGGACGAGAGAAATCCTTTCGACTAACCCGACGCCGCGTTCCTTGCCTCAATTAAAGTTGACCCAAGTTTTCCGTCAACGCTGACAGTCACTGATTATCGACATTTTATTTTACCATTGCGCCTATGTCGTATCTCCTCTTCGATGCGGGTCTCGGGCACAGTGGCAACCCCGAGTCGAATTACACTCAACCTTCCAAGGCAGCAACAGAGGGCCTGTACGATGTGGTATATTTTACAGAAGTTGCTTTGAGATAGAAGTAAATAAAAGTCTGGCTCACATGCATCTCGAAGATCTGGAAGAGCCCAGAGGACGCCGAAAACCCACGCAACACGCAACTGTGGTGTCAGGAAGAAGTGGCAGAATGTGCTTCTCATCCGCATCCAGGCCACCCTTTCACCCGTGGCTCGATGCTGGCCATTACCAGCTTGGCCATCTCTCACGAACTTGGCCTGACCGACACATACATACTGAGTCTGCCCCCGCGCTCTTCGTGCTGGGCTTCGGCCTGCCGTCGCTCTTCCTGGCGCCATTGTCCGAGCTCTACGCCCGACGCATCATTTACCTCTCTGCTTTGGCGCCTTCACCGTTGCCAACGCCTTCTGTACCGTCGCCTCCAACATGGCCGCCCTGGCCGTCTTCCGCCTGTTCTGCGGGATGGCCGGCTCGGCGGGCCACAGCATTGGCGGCGGCACCATCGGCGACATGTTCACTCCCGAGACGCGGGGACGCGCCAGTCGGTGTACAGCTTTGGGCCCACGGGCGGATCGGCCCTGGGCGGCATCATAGGGAGCTTCATCCTCGCCGGCACTCACAACTGGCGGTGGGTGCCGTGGGTCATGGCCATTGCATCCGGCGTCTCCGGCGTCGCCTCTGCCTTCCTCAGAGACCTACGTGCCCTATCTACTGCGCAGCAAGGCCGCACGGCTGCGGAAGACCACGGGTAACGATGCCTACTTGGGTCCATCTGATATCACACTTGGCCATCGGCGGTTGCTGGCACGCAATCTTACCCGTGCCGCGCGAATGCTGTTCACGGCACCTGCGTGAACGGCACCTGCGTGAACCACCATGAGCATATACATGGCGCTGTGAGTCCCCCCTGATCCGCACCAGCTCCGCATGTCTTTGGATGGAGGACTAACATCGGGAAAATATATATGGGATCTTGTATCTCCACATGATGACGCTCCCTCTACTATACTCGCCGGAGTCGGCGTACGGTCTGCCCTCCTCATGCTGGGCTGCAATGGCCAGAATCTTGCCCATGACACCCATCATGCGCGAGTCTCGGTCTGTAGTCCCGTCTCCATGTCACTTTTGTGCGGCCCACCGTCCATCTGGAGCTATTTAGCTTCCACCATCTCTCTGGCTGCCTTGGTTGAGATAAAGCCACTGCTCGTAGGATAAATCCGCCTTCTACGCTATATCCTCCGGCATCGCACTTCGACCGTCGCCCGTCCGCCTCGCTTCTCCGTAATGGCTCCTAATCCACCTTTCCTGGCGGATCCAGGCCTTGAAAAAAAGCGCCGGCAGCATCGTCGGCTTGCCGCGACTAAGCGCGAGCCGTTATTAAGCCCTTGCAATGAACAAAGAATATGAGTAAGGATGATTAATTCCTAACTCCGATCAGCGGCATGGGCGGTGTGCAAGTAGAAAGTCGCGGCGTTTCGTCCATTACTCGTCTGTGTCCATCTCTTCCTCGGCTTCTCGCCCATCCATCTACCTTCAGTTCGACTGCCCAACCCTCCCTGCCAAGATGACTCCCAACAGCCTCTCGCAGTGCTGCGCCACTGGCTCCCTACGCGAGGGCGAGGCCAAGGGTGAAATGAAGGATATCGGCGCCAGCATGTCTCCCACTACCGTGCCGTCACGGCAGGGGCTTGACGCGCAAGAGTGAAAGGACGACTCCTGCTAACCCGTCGCCAGTCTCGACCTACTTCGGCTATCCGGCGGACAAGTCCACTGACAACGCCATCCTCATCCTCACCGATGTCATCGGCCACCAGTTCATCAATGCCCAGGTCATCGCTGACCAGTTCGCCGCGGCCGGCTACTTCGTTGTCATGCCGGACCTCTTCAAGGGCGATGTGGTGCGGCTCAGCCGTCCCGAGGGCTTCAACGTCATGGACTGGGTGAAGAACCACCTGCCCCAGCACACGGCCCCCATCATCGACGAGGTTCTCAAGGAGATGCGAGAGAATCTCGGCTGCAAGCGCATCGGAGTCGGAGGCTACTGCTTTGGAGGCAAGTACGTCTGCCGCCACTTAAAGGCGGGCAAGCTGGATGCAGGCTTCACGGCGCATCCGACCATGGTGGAGGCAGATGAGTTGCGAGGCATTGAGGAGCCTCTGAGCATTGCAGCAGCTGGTGAGTCGCCTTTACCCAATCGCGCCAGGGACGCCACGCTTACAATTCCAGTCCGGGACGTTGTCTTTACCACTGCCAAGCGCCATGAGAGTGAGGAGATCCTGGACAAGCTGGACGTCACTTACCAGATCAACATGTTCTCTGATGTGGAGCATAGCTTCTCGGTACGGTGCGACCTCTCCAAGCCTCGCCAAAAGTTTGCCAAGGAGCAGGCGTTTGTCCAGGCGGTGTCGCGGTTCAACGAGTATGTGAGGTGATGCTCTGCAAACATGCGCGCAGCGTTGAGCGGGTTCATTTCTCATTGTAACGCCTTTGGTTGCGGGAAAAGGACAAGAGGGGTTTAAATGTGTATGAATGAGAATGAGTTTCGGAATTAATGTAGTGAAAGGTCCAACTGTGAAGCTGGATTATCCTCGTGCTGCCATCCATAGGTCGGGATGCAAAACTTGGCATGTTGGCTAGTCGTTGATGAACCGCATCTCCCATATCACGAACAAGAGCCAGCCATGTATACATGACGGAAATAACATCGGCAAAGAAATGGCGTCACGTTGGTCCGGTCGACACGGGGTTTTACTTACAAGTACCCTTTACCATGAGTAGGTAGGCATGAGCCCGCGCCTCCTGTCCACTCCCACACAACCCCCTAGTTTTCACCGTACTCACTAAACACCACTATAAAGACTGCCTGGCAGCGTATCCGTTTCGTGGCTACAGACGGGAGGCTGCTGTACGGAGAGCCTATTCTGCCGCATCCCGACTTTGATCTTGGAGACACCGTGGAGGAGACAGGCTCCAGGCCAGGGCTATTGAGGGCGACGACTTGTATGATACAACGGGAGCCACCAGGGTGATAGACGAGGTCGTCACTGTAAAGGAGCTGCTGGGCCCTCTTGGGACGTCCAACGTGCCAATCGTTCGCTGCATCGGCCTCAATCACACGAGGTGACAGTGTGCTGATGCGCCTCTTTCATCCAGTTCGAGAGATTGGCACGGCGCCTCCGCCATACCCGACCATATTTATCAAGGCCCCAACTGCAGTTCACGACCACGGACGGGATGTGATGATTCCCGAAATTGCGCAGGACGAGCAAGCCGACTACGAGGGAGAACTGGTGATCCAGATCCCTCGCACTGGCCATTCGGAAGTCTTTGCTCCCTAACATCTCTCTTAACAGTGCATCATTATTGGCAAGGACGCCAAAAACATCTCGGGGGTAGATGCCCTAGACTACGTCGCCGCCTACACCGCGAGCAACGACGTCTCCTCGCGAAAACTGCAGTCGAAGCCCGAGCTCGCCGGGCCTATACCTCAGGCCTGCTTCTCCAAAGGGTTCGATACCTACACGCCGCTGGGACCAACCCTCGTGGCGACGAGCCTCATTCCGGACCCTTCCACGATGAGGCTCGAGACGCGGATTGACGGGCAAGTGCGTCAGACAGGCCATCTCAATGATCTACCGTTTTCTGACTTGCGACAAGCTGCTGGCATACGCCATCGCCAAACTGGGCGCACGTCACGGCTACCTGAATGGCGTTACGTGAGTTCCTTGGAGACTTGGACGCTAACGAATTGACGGGATCTTCATTATCAAGGGCGTTCATTACCCTCGTGGCCAAGTACCGCGATACGCATTAACCAAGGCCGTAGCTCCCATCGGCGTTCTCGACGAGCCGCAGATCCGTAATGAGCGAGACGCTAGATATAGTAGTACCGATCGGATAGGCAGCATACGGCTCGCATAGAGTGCCCACTAGTAACGGTAGATTGCATAGCGGCCAGGCTGTGACGGGATGCTTGTTTGGAAGGTTTCCTTGACGGAGGCGCTGCTGGCGAGGGGCATCATCAGCGTCAACCAGCCGGGGTCAGCACTCTGGGCTCGATAGAACTTGCTTGCCACGAAAGAGGCATTTTGCCCAGGATATACGTCCGTATGCTGTTGAGATTAGTGCTATTTCAGCCGCGCCCGGAAGCACGGTCGGCCCGATAGGCCGACCCCCTTTTCCTCTTGTGTGTGCCGTAGCTAGATAGGATCATCATCAATTGCATCACATTGCACAGAGGCCACAGAGCCTATCTCGTGGCCGTTACACATATGCAATGCATGCCGAGACCCACGTCCTTGATGCCATGTCGTAGTGAGCCGCGTTGCCATGATTGGTCGCTGCTTCGGTGTTACTCGGATCGGACAATTGTGCTGCCCGAGAATTTGCCAGTGGCCACTCTGAAATCCAAGCGGAATGGCAGCGTCACGTCCCCCGTCATCCTTCCACAAACAACACGGCAGGAACACAATGTCCGTGGTCGGCACTCTCAAGGGCGACATGCCGCACCAAGTCAGATCGCTGGTAAGTGCTTGCGCTCACCGGAACAGGCCCGCGCATCGCCCCAGGCCACGACGACCTTGACCTGCCCAGCCCCCCACCGGGAAGAGGACATATCGCGCTTCACCGTGGCGCTGGTACTGAGGGAGCCTTCGCGTCGCCTGCGCGCGGGCGTCAGTTGGAGTGAGTTTTGGCTGACGGCCACTCAACGCAGTATCGTCAATTATTACGGCAAGGCGAGCAGTTCAGCGCCTACAACTTCCGCGAGTACGCCAAGCGACGAACGAGGGACGCTTTCCGAGAGAACAAGAGCGTACAGGACCCGCGCAAGGTCCAAGAGCTGGTACAAAAGGGCCTGGAGGAGCTGCAGGTCTTGAAGGTATGATGAGCTCCGGTATGACGGGGACCGCTCCTGCGACAGAGCTGACGGGCGCAACAGCGGCAAACGGTCATCGGCCAATTCTACCAGATGGACCGGCTGGTTGTCGAGGGCGGCATTTCGGTACGTGACAGGACGAGTGTCGACACCAGGCTGAGCGATAGACTGACCGAGACAATAGAGCAGGGAGTCTGGCAAGGCGGGACAGGTGGTTGGGCAAAAGCAGCACGGGTGAGCCCTTCCAGATAAACGAGCGCTCTCTCGCGGCACGGCTGACCCTCGAGAAGATACGACTGAAGCATCGCAGACGGACAAGGATTGCTGCATGGCGTTGGACGACTTTGTATAATAGGGGCGGAACGGGACGGATACCATACCGGGGGCATGTCCAGGTAGCTCCGCGACTTCGGGGCCTGTGATCCCCTGGGCACACGGAGGAAAATCTCAGTCTTCACGCACGCCACCGTTTATTAGCGGCCGTTACTATTATGGCGTTACTAAGAATTGACTGCAGCCGACCTACCATGGTGGTCATATCCCAAGCTGCACGCCCCCACGAAGTAGTACGCCTTCTAGTCTCCCATTGGCGAGTTGAATGTTAAAGCGGCATAATGCTCAGTGCCGTCGCGAGCTTGTAGACACCTCGCTCTCCGATGCTGCCTCCTGGAGTTGCGAACCTTGCTTACGTCATCCACTCCCTAGCCCCAATGGAAGTCGCTTCGACGATCGCGCGCGACTCTGCCTCAAACACCAGCACTCGACGTGTCTCGCGGCACGCGAATTGCAACAGCGACTTCAATCGTGCCAGAGATAACTCCTGCCTATCGCGTCCAGCAGAGCTTTGTCGCCCGTGACACTGCCTTGGTTCGCGCCGTTGTGACTTCGGAGCCATGGCGCCGGGAGTACGTCCCCGTGATTCACCACCACATGCGCAATCATCCATCCCCGCTGACTTGCCCTTCAGACGAGACGCGCTAACCGCAGCGGATATGCCGAGCACGACGACTTTGAAGGTTTGATTGTTGACCCTTGATCGCCACGACCACTGTTGACCGGCCCAGGTCTCCCCGTGCGACAATGGCGACAGGACTGGGTGAACGTCACGCCGCGGCCGCCGCAGGACCAGCACCAACAAAACGACATCTGGGCGATTGAGCTCATCCACGGCATGCCCAAAGACTCCAATCTGCTGCCTCCCCACAGTCAAGAGCTGCTCCGCGCCGCCAGGTCCGGCCGGCTGTACAAGCGCCCCGCCCCGGTCGAAGAGGAAGACGTCGAGCCCGAGACCGCCGCGGCGCCTGAGAAGCCGGAGAAGAAAGAGGAGGACACGCAAGCACACGGGTTTTCCATCAAGCTCTGGAAGCAGATTCCCCGGAATGTCGAGGCCGCGAGCGTCTCTCACCTGGCGAAGCGCAGAAAGGGCACCGTGACGATTGCGAGTAAGACGGTCGAGGACAAGGTCGCTGGGCCGACCGTCACCAGGGTGACGGTCCGGAGAATCGACGCCGCCGGCAACCCCTACACCGAAGAAGTTACCCTTGGCGACGGTCGTCAAGTGGTGGGCGAGATCATCTCCACGCGGGTCGAGGTAACTGCGGCAACCAACGGAGAAGCGCTCGCGCTTGCTCCGCCGCCGCAGAGGAGACGGCCGCCACCCCCGAAGAGAAAGGCAAAGGCCGGGCCCGGTCGAGGGAAGAAGAAGATCAAAAACCCGTTGCCCGGCGAGGGACAACCGGCTGGAGCGGCGCCTACAGGCGATGGCGCTGCAGCTGTCAAGTCGGAGGGTCAAGGCGAGAATGTGGGACTGCCCTACGCCCCTTGTCCTGCATCGTAGACTAATCATGTTCTCAGGGTGTCAATCGCGGAGATGCCAACACACCGAATCCAGATGGCGAAATGGTCGACGGCGATGACGATGATGACGACGAGGATGGCGATGACGGCGACGACGGCGACGACGGAGAGGAAGGCGACGGAGAGGAACAAGGTGATGACAGCCAACACGGAACCGCTGGCGAGGGTGCAAACAGCCAGGACGAAGAAATGACGGATGCCGTCTTCGCGGTTGATCCACCGGAGTCTCCGACTCCGGTTAGCGAGACCAGGGAGCGCACGGCGCCTAACCCTCTGACACTTGCGCCGCCTCTCGGCAGCCTTGTCACTGGTTCGCCGAGGCCCGAGGGCAGCCCTTTGAAGAATGTTGTTCTGCAGTCACCCACCGAGCCGCCGCCGCCTGTGGAGCCGACCCAGACGACCGATGTCGACACTGTATCCGAGTCAATGGTCGCCGGTCCTCCTTCAACCATCGTGGGCGGAGAGCCACGGGAGGCGACGGAGAGAGACTTGCCTGCCGCTAAGCCATCAGCAGAGGAACCAATGCCGAACGATCTGGACCACATAAAAGAAGAGTTCTCGAGGCATCAAACCCCGGAGGATGAGGCTTTACTGCCTCCCCCGCCTGACCAGGTGGGCAACATCCATTCACCCAAGGCCGAGTACGGGCACGACAAGTCATCCGACGAAGACAAGGGCAGGGAAGGGGAGCACTCGGAGAGCGAGAATCCACCCGCACAGCCCACGTTGCACCAGCTTGACTCGGTCATGACAGAAGACACTCTCAAGCCCGATGATTCGGCCTCGGTGAGGTTTCCGTTGACGGAGTCGGGGCCTGCCTCAGAGGCCGGCACTGCCTCGGTCGAAAGGACGGAGGAGCCGGTTCCTCCAGCGGCAGATCTGTCTCCACCAACCCCCAATCCGGCCCATCCTCCGCAAGATACTGAGTCGGATATCGAGGAGAAGCCAGACCTGCTCGACAGCCTGATGGAAGGGCTAGATCGGCAGGCTACCTCGCATAAGCAACTCGTCCAGCCAGTAGCACCGCAGCCTCAAGAAGAGGAGTCCGCCAGCTCGCTCGAGCCGGCAGCCGAGTCAAAAGATGAACCGCCGGCTGATGACGAGCAAAGGCCAGAGATATCGGCCGTAGACGAGCCAACGGCAGAGAGCACAGTGCCGGAAGAGGAGAAGCCAGAACCGACGGTGGAGTCTCGAGAGGAGCCAAACGAGAACAATGATGACTGGCCGAGGGAGGAGCTTATGCCAGACGCGCCGTCTGCCGACCCCCAGCGTGCTGATATGCCTCCCGCCGATGCACCGTCAGCCGGGGCACCTTCCGCACCGGCTGTGGAAGAAGCGCCTGCGGAGGTAAAGGATGGGGATCCGCCAACCAATGCGTAAGTCGCCTTGGCGGCTACAACGGGAATATACTTGGCTCGTGGCATCGCACCGACGCGTCGGGCTACGAAGTGGTAGGGCTTTGGGCTGTTCTCCCCCGGACCATGCGCTTGACGCAGTTCGTCTGGCGACCGAACGGCCTGTCGATCGACAGGGCCGATGAGGGAGTGTGCGCTTGTACAATAACGGTCTTGGAATATGGACACGGAGTAGACGTATTTATTGTTGGAAACCAGATGGGTGAGAATACCGGTTTGGGGTATGTATCGCAATATTTATCTCTGTTTATATATCACGAGTAAAGGCCATGGAGCCCATGCTGTCGTCTCTGATCTCGGTTCACCATTCATTCCATCGCAGGTGAAGGTCCTCAATGGGCCGCCCATCCCTCGTCCCATTCTCCCCGTCCGCCTGCCCCCCCTCCCTTGTCCTGCGGTCTCGCAAGGCCTTTTGTATCTGCAGCCTCGCCACGCGCCCACTCATCTGCAACCCTCTGGCGTGCGCATTGCTCAGGCCGAGCAGACCAGCACTAACCAGCAGCAGCACCATGAGCACCATCGCGCCGGCCTGGCTCAGGTTGCCGCTGAAGGCCGCCACCGTACACGAGCAGCTTGGAGGCGGCCTCGAGGTAGCCGTCGAGGGCCGTCTTGCTGCGCAGCCAGGTCTGCGTGGTGACGGCCTGGCCTGCAGGTCGGACCTGAGGCCGCGGAGGACGGCGCGGCGGCCTTTGCCGAGGTCGATTGCGTACTCGGTCCGGCGATGCGTGTCCGGATTCGGGGGCGGGCGAATCCGGGCGGGCGCGCTGCTTGATGGACCAGATGTTGAGCATGCGCGAGACTACAAGGGCGACGAGGGAGACGAGGCCCCAGCAGTCTGCGAGGAGGATCATGAGCGTCACGGCGGTGACGGTGAGGAGCGGGCTCGCGAGGTAGAAGAGATGGCTCAGCTAGTCCACCTCGACCTGGTCCTGCAGCGCCGGCTGCGACGTCGTCTTCGCCCGGCGGTGCACAAACCCGCTCAGCACACGCGCCAGCTTCTCCATCTCCTCGCGGCCCGCGCGCTCCCTCAGCACGCCGACGTTGGACGTCGGCGTGCCGTGCCCGTCTCGTCGGCCTCCTGCCACAGCCGGCGCAGGTAGCCCATCACGGCGGCGTTGCTCACGACGTAGCGCGCCTGCGCGCCTCCATCCGCGGCAGCGGCGGCACTGCCGGATGCAGAGGACCGCTGCCGGTCGAGCAGCGCTTCGGCGGCCTGCTGGTAGTGCCGGCCTGGGGCGAGTACGAGGGCGTCAAGCCAGGAGGAGCCGCTGGTGGTGACGGCGCGCTGGGCGATGGTGTTGATGTCGGCGAGGGCGAGGAGGCCGCCGGCGAGAGGGAGAGGTTGAGGATGAGGTTTACGGACCACGAGGGGAGGAGG
>NRSZ01000195.1:0-15368 GCA_002901185.1 Tolypocladium capitatum
CGACGGCGGCGGCCCGCCGGACCCGGAGGCCTTCCTGAGCCACGAGGAGCCGGCCTGCGTGAAGCCCTCGTCGCACGGCGCGGAGATGGCGCCGGCCATGGCGGCCGCCGTGGAAAAGCGCGACACGGTGCTGCGCAAGGGCTGCTATTCGGCGTTCCGGGGCACGGCGCTGCTGAGACTCCTGCGCGCGCGCATGGTCCAGGAGGTCTTCATCTGCGGCTCGCTCGCCAACGTGGGCGTCTACGCCACGGCTCTCGACGCCGCCGGCCACGGCTTGAGCATCACCGTCGTCGAGGACTGCTGCGGCTTCCGCAGCGAGGCGCGGCTGGTCGAGGCCGTACGCAGCCTCATGGAACTGACAGGCTGCGAGATTGCCTCCAGCAACGAGGTCCTCGAGCTTATCCGGCCGAAGACGAAGCCCGCGCCGACGAAGCCCGCGCCGACGAATCCCGCGCCCGGTGCCGCTCATCTGGCAGCTGCACCGAGCGATTCCAAGACGCCCAGACAGAGGGCTAGCGAGTCGCCTGACATCGCGAGGCCGATGACGGGGTTGAGGCTAACGTCCAACTCGCCTTCGTCCTCGCCCTCGCCCTCGACCTCGACCGCGACCGCGACATTGCCCTCGCCCAGCCCTGCGGCTGACCCGAACACGACGGGAACGACTGCGCCGGCGCACGAGGGTGACTCGCAGCATGCCCAGCAGAACGCGTCTGCTGTTGCGCCGCCGCCACCACGTGCACCAAACCGCGACCCCGAAGAGCGGTCTGGTGCGGCCGAGATAGCTTCACCCGCCACCAATACGAGCGATACGACGACAGTACAACCCGCCCGGGCTGAGACGGCACGCATGGCAACGCTGGAGGATACCAAGCTCGCTCCCGCGTCGGACAGCGACGACGAGCACACACCCGGGGCGCAAAGGGGCCTCTGCGAAGGCGACACTGACATCATCGAAAACGTCCTCCCCCCGTCCCTCGAAGCCGGCATCTTCGACACCCTCCGCCGCGAGGTCCAATGGCAGCGCATGTCCCACCAGGGCGGCGACGTCCCGCGCCTCGTCGCCGTGCAGGGCGCCGTCGGGGAGCACGGCGACAGCATCCCCGTCTACCGCCATCCGTCCGACGAGGCGCCCCCCCTGCTGCCCTTCTCGCCGAGCGTCCTCGCCATCAAGGAGGCCACGGAAGCGCATTTGGGGCACCCGCTCAACCACGTGCTCATCCAGTTCTACCGCGACGGCAGCGACTACATCTCCGAGCACAGCGACAAGACGCTCGACATCGTGCCGGGCTCGTTCATCGCCAACGTGAGCCTCGGCGCCGAGCGCACCATGGTCCTGCGCACCAAGCGGGCGGATAAGGACCCCTCGCGGACGGCGGCAGACATGGAGCCGGCAGCGCCCAAGACGACCGGAGACGATCCCCTCAAGCGCAGGGTTCAGCGCGCGCGGCTGAACCACAACTCGCTCTGTCGCATGGGTCTCCGGACCAACATGAAGTGGCTCCACGCCATCCGCCAGGACAAGCGCCTCCCGCGCGACAAGACCCCCGCCGAGCTGGCCTTTGGCGGCGGCCGCATCTCGCTGACCTTCCGCCACATCGGGACGTTCCTCGCCGCGCGCGAGACGCTCATCTGGGGCCAGGGCGCGACGGGCAAGACGCGCGCGGCCGCCCGCCCCGTCGTCAACGGCCAGGGCCCCGAGGCGGTGCGCATGCTGCGCGCGTTCGGCACCGAGAACCACGCCGCCGCGTTTGACTGGGCGGCGCACTACGGCGCGGGCTTCGACGTGCTGCATATCAGTCTCGCGCCGCGGTTCTTTGCGTCGGCGGATGGCGTGGTGAACATGCGCGTTGCGCTGATGCTGGCCGAGTACGGCGTCGGGTATGCGAGGGGGAGCATGGCGCCGGTGCGGACCGGCAAGCCGGAGGACGAGGAGCAGCAGCAGCCCGTGGCCGTCAAGTTTGTCGACAACGACCCGGCCAGGTCTACCGTCCACGGCGACGTAGCCGTCATGCTGTACATCGACGCGTGCTACGGCCAGGGCAAGCCGAGCAGCAGCCCTCCCTCGCAGCCCTCCCTCGCCGGCCGTTTCACCAACTTCCAGCGTGCCCTCCACCTCCTCGACACATTCCGCCAACACACCACCGGCAAACCCAAGGGCGACTCCAAGTCCAGCCTCCCGAAACCGCTCAAGCAGGAACTCAACGCCTGGGACGCCACGCTCGCCCCCTCCGACAGCTTCCTCGGCGGCCCGGCCCCGTCCCTCCCCGACTTTGCCCTATGGCCCGTCCTGCACGCCATCGGCGACGCATGCGGACCGGACGTCGTTTTCGACGGGCTAGACAACCTGCGGCGCTACTACGAGGCGTTTGCCGCGAGTGAGAGCGCGAGGAAAGTGCTGGGCACGACGGAGGCGCCGGACAAGAGCTGACGACTTGATGAGACGACGGGCTTTCAGTTGGATATTCCCCCACCCTCTCTCTCCCCTGGATTTGCGATTCGTAGCAGTGGGTACTATTTAGATGTCGGAGATATTCCGCCAGGATAATAATACTACAACGTGTTCAGCATCAGAACGACATGCTTGTTTTAGACCCCCTGTGTGAACACTCGTGGACACCACCACAGCATGGGCACTGCCTCGGGAGTTGATCCTCGCATTGCTGATATCTCCAAAAGCCCACGAAATCTATCAAGTCTTGACCAGATACAAGTAAGTTAATTACATTGCGCCGTCCAGCTCACACTTTACCATCCATAGTCAAGCGAGCCCCTACTTGCCCGACTCCCACGGTAGCGGGTATGTGCCCACCCAGTCCTCCACCTCGCTCCGCAGCTGCACAATCTCGGGCTCGTTGTCGCCATTGCCCAGGTGCTCCAGGAACAGCTGGAGCTTGCCGGGGCTCTTCTCGCCCTTCTCCTTGGCCACCGCCCGCACCGTCTTGTCCATGCGCGCCGCGATGGCCACCGCCCGGTCCACCACGTCCGCTACGCGCACAAAGTCGTTTTCGTTGAACCCGCGCGTCGTCATGGCGGGAGTGCCCATGCGCAGGCCGCCCGGCACCAGCGCCGACCGGTCGCCGGGCACCGTATTCTTGTTGGCCGCAACGCCGACTAGCTCTAGCACGCGCTCCACGCGGCCGCCGTCGACGCCCTGCGGCTTGAGGTCCGCCAGCACCAGGTGGTTGTCGGTGCCGCCCGAGACGATGCTGTACCCCAGGCCGCCCCTGCCTTTATCATCGCCCAGGCGCTTCGCAAAGGCCTTTGCGTTGGCCAGCACCTGCGACTGGTAGGTGCGGAAGTCGGGGGCCTGCGCCTGCTTCAGCGCGACCGAGAGCGCCGTGATGGTGTGGTTGTGCGGGCCGCCCTGGTGGCCGGGGAAGACGGACATGTTGATGGGGCCCTCGAGGTTGTACATCTCGTCCTCCTTGGTCTTGGGGTTCTGCCGCCGGACGCCCTTGCGGAAGAAGATGAGCGCTCCGCGGGGTCCGCGCAAGCTCTTGTGGCTAGTGGTTGTGACGATGTCGGCGTAGGGGAACGGGCCCGGCAGGACCTTGGCGGCGACGAGGCCCGAGATGTGGGCCATGTCGGCCAGCAGGTAGGCGTTGACCTTGTCGCAGACATCGCGCATGCGCTTGTAGTCAATCAGGCGGCTGTATGCACTGGCGCCGGCAACGATGATCTTGGGGCGGTAGATGAGGGCCATCTCCTCGAGCTTGTCGTAGTCGATCAGGCCGGTGGACTCGTCCAGGCGGTATGGCAGCGTCTCAAAGTACTTTGAGATGAACGAGATCTTCTTGGTCGGGGTTTGGTATCCGTGGGACAGATGGCCACCGTGAGGCAGGTCAAGGCCCATGAGCCGGTCGTGGGTGTTCATCAAGGCCGAGTACACGTACAGGTTGGCGGGCGCACCAGACAGAGCTGTAGACGACGACGGATGAGCCGAGCCGTTTACGAGCAGTTCCAGAGCATGTGAGGTGACTCACCCTGCACATTGACGCCCCAGTTCTTGGGGTCCAGGCCAAACGTCTCGAGAGCGCGCTGCTGGCACAGCCTCTCAGACTGGTCAATGAACTCATTGCCGCCATAGTACCGAGCACCGGGGTAGCCCTCGGAGTACTTGTCTGTCGACGCCAGCATCAGCACACGCGAAATGCCACAGCAAGAGCCTGGTTTGGATGCCCACTCTGCATCACGCTGCCAAGCGCGTCCAGGACAGCCTGGGAGGTGAAGTTCTCCGAGGGAATCAGGTTGATGAAGTGCTTCTGGCGTTTTTTCTCCTGCACGCACGCACGCCGTCAGCCTCAGCCAGCCGGGCTAATTCGGGCCCATCGGGCAGACGCACATTCTCAATGATGTCGAAGACGGCCGGGTCGGCCTTTTGGAGGCGAGCGGCGAGGAGCTGTCCGGGTAGCATCAGCGGAGGCACTTGGAGTCAACTGAGCCAGCACGAACCTGCTGCTGGCCTTCGAGGACCAGTGACGACGACTTGGCCCTCCTGGCCGCGCACGGCAGAGCGCCTGCGGGCGTCACCGCCGGTCTCGCAATGCCGCGGAGGGCACGCGTAGAGCCTCGCAGGCCGGGCAATGACATGATGGCGGCTGTAGGGCTGCGCTGGAGGCGAGGAGGAGGGGGAGAGGGTATTTCGAAGGTGAAGCACCATAATACTAATACATGCTCCAAGTACTTCGTACTTCGTACCTCCGAAACCGTCCGACTGTCGGTCGGTAGGAAGTACGTCGTAGCGGGTATTGTTACCCGCCATCCCCGCATCGAATGTACCAACCATTCCGCGAGATCCACCAAGCCGCATTTTCCTTTTCCCGCTCCCCTTCGCCCCACCGACATTTCCTCCCCGTCCTCGAGCCTCCCCTGGAGCTCTCCTCTTTTCCCTTCCTCATCAACTAAAGATGGGCGTGACGAGACCGCTTGCTCAGCCATATCGCCTTCCGCCCTGCTCCTCCTCCCCTCCGGGGGCGGCCAGCAGGGCACGGGAGCATGCTGATATGCCCTGGCGCACCTTACCACCTTGACGGGGCAATTTGATGGAACCTGATCCATGCCTTTGGTTGATCTGCCACGAATCTTCTCCGTTCTTGACTGCCGTATGTAGTCGGTAGTTCCGCTCTCATGGTACCCTGCACCAGTGTGCTCGCCTCTGTATCGTCAATTCCGCCGCCGAGGCACGGCCGTTTGCCCTTTCTCTTGATCTCCCCCGTCTTGCCCAGTCTATCCCGTCTGCCCCCTTCTCCGCAGCCACAATCGCTTCATCCCACCCCAAGATCCCGCCCCGAGAGTCATGCCATGTAAAGGCGGTGGAGCATACCCTTAGCATAGTCTGGCCATCAACAACAAGGTCCACCCTTCACGGTAGATCTGATGGATTGGACCATGCCTGTACGTCATAAATGCGTGATGCCATAGTGCCACGGAATCCCCAGATCCGACCTCGCACCAGATACGGTGTGTGGCAGGGAGGTGAGAGACGCAGGGCGACAGCATTATATTTTCATCAACCCAAATCCTCGCCATAGCTACGGGCCATAGCTGGCAGAGCACGCAACATACTGAACCATTTCTCTTTTTTTTTCCTTTGAAAATCTTGACCATCATGGATTCCATTTTCAATGCTACATGCCAGAAGCCCCGCCGGTACGACTGTAGAAACCAGTAGGGCGTAAAAAAAGACCCAACCCGTAGACTCCGAATGCAGCCTCCTCTCAAGACCGGAATGTCGTCGCAGTCTATGTGGTCTACTCCTCGGCCAGCACAGCATCCCGCTTCGCCGCAACCCTCTCCATCTTGCGCTCGCGGGCAGCCTTGGTCTTCGCACGCTTGGCGTCCATCTCATCCTTGAGCAACTGCTCGCGGTGCTTCTCGGCCTTGGCGCGGTGGATCTGTTCATCATCTAGTCAGCAACCTGCGTTCACTGCCACGTCCCTCATCGTGTAGGACTGGTGCTCCTCGTCGGGAACGGAAAAGGGCGACATACGTGCTCGACCAGGGCGCGCTTGTGCTTGAAGGCGTTACCCTTGCTGGAGTGGTACAGCTCGTGGTACAGGTGCTTGTCAATCTTGCCGCTGGCACGGTACTTGACGAGGAGGCGGCGGAGGACGCGCAGGCGGCGCATCCAGAGAACCTGAGAGGGCATACGGGCGTCGGCGGTACCCTTTCTCTTACCGTAGCCACGGTGTCGGCCTTCTCTTCGGGCGAGGTTCAGCTCGCGGGCTCGGGATCGCGAGTGCATGGTGACGGGCTTGCGGATGATGAGGCCATCGGCGACGAGCTTTCGGACCGTCTGGCGCGAGTTGGCGTTGGAGATCTCGTTCTGCTCATTGGGGTCGAGCCAGATCTTGCGCTTGCCGCAGCCGATGACCGACGCGGCAAGGCGCTTCTGAGTTCGCAGGTTGACCCTGGGAGAAGCAATCGCGTTAGCCCTCGAGTTCTTGTTCGCATGTTCGTCTCGGGCTCGTCGATGTGTTTCTGGAGACACCGCCGATTGCTGCCATCGAACCGCGCCCTTCTCTCCGTCGGCGCATCGAAGGGATAGCCTGCAGCAATGTCGTCCCCATTGAGTATCCCTCGCATCGTCTTACTTACATCTTGATTGCCGTTGGTGGTGATGGCCGGTCCTCGGGGTTGTGAGGTTGGTTGAAGTCTGGGAGGGGTTTCGGTGGCCAGAATTTCTTAGGTCACGCACATTCCGCTCAGAGTTTGTGGGTTCACGTGCAGTGGGTTCACGTGCACTAGGCCCAGGGGCTTGCGCTAAGCGAGGGCTCGGATGAGTCATCGTAGGCATTTTGTAGTCACGTGAGCGAACAGCTGGTGGCGCCTAAGCGGTGGTCTATACGTCGGTTGGCTGCTCTCTGTGCTCTGCGTCCTGCCATATCTCAAATCCCGAGGTTTCTGGCAAGGTCAAGAATTTCAACCTGTGGACAAAGTAATTTGGGTCGGTAATTCGGCCATCGTGGATCACCGTAATTTTTGAGAATATCTCTTCCATATGCAGTGACATATCTTCTTTGCATCGGCCTTCTACCCCATCTTATGCCAATCCCCTCTCACGAGAAAGTCTCCCCCGCAACTTCAACCTTGCCTACACTCCAAATCTCATTCTCATCTTCCTGCTCGTCATTGGACAAGCCCAAACCTCCTTGCCCACCTTCCGCCTCTCTCCTTTCCCTCACTTGCGTTCCAAGTCTCGTAGCAACTCGCTTGAAGTAGTCGCTCATGCTCCTCTTCGTATTCGGCGGCATATCCGCTCCAGGGCCCGCCATGAACTTGTCAAAGACGCGGCTCTCCTCATCGGCCACGCTGAAAAGCTCCACAAACGCTGCCTCGGCAGCCAGCTTCACCGGAATTACGGGGTCTCTGACGCTGGCAAAGATGGGTGGCGCCAGGAGTGGCGCATGAGGCCGAACCATGTCCATGTTGGTTCTGCTGAGTGTGCGGGCAATGACCAGTGCTATCCGACGGGAGTCTGTCGGGTTACCAGGTTCGATGACCTTGGCCAGCGTCTCGAACATCTTCTTGGCTGTGTCAAAGTTCTTTGGCGGAGAAGAGAGCAGGACCTTGCCCGTGGCCAAGATGAAATTGTCGGCAATGTAGGTCTGCATGTCGAGGTCAGCATTGTAAATATGATCTAGTGGAATCAGACAACGGCTTACGCTCTTGTTGGTCATGCCCTGGCACAGCAGGTCCGGCAGCTCCTCCACCACAGTGCTCTGCAGCAGACTGTCTGGCGACTCCACGAGCACGGCATTGAGAGAAAGCACGGACGAGTTGCTAAATTGAGTGGTTATGACTCGATGCTTGAGCAGAGACACTGCAGCATCCTCGGGCACGTTCTTAATCAGCGCCCCCAGGAGCTTGGCGTTGGTAACCGTCATCGCATCGTCTCGATCGTCCGTGTCCATGTCAATCAGGGACAACACAGCGGTACGTGACGACTCGCCCATGTTGGCACCAGCCCTGCTGATGACCTCGTATAGAGCCTTGAGCATGGCCATCTTGACGCCGGCATCCACAGTCTTGGATCCAGTCACCAGCTCGGCAATCAGAGGGTCGATGCGAGGGGTGTACTTGATCAAGGTACCCAGCGCCTTGGCAGCTCTGGTTCGCAAAGTTTCGCTAGAGGTGTCCGCTAGTGACTTGGCGAAGGTTCGCTGCAGCTGCGGCAAGAAAGGCTTCAGCGCGGTGGGCATCTTGTCCAGCAGGGTGTTGAGTGTAAGAAGAATGGCGGCCTTGACATCAACTGCTCGCTCAGACACAACACGGATCAGCGGACCAGTGATCTGAGTGACAAAGGGCTTGAGCGATGGCTCGCTTGTTCTGTCGACAATGTCTGAGATACCAAGCGCTGCTTGCACTCTCTGGTCGGGTGTGCCATTCATCAGGCCCTGCAGGAAGATAGGCAGGATAGCGTTGACCCCCTTGGGAAGCTCGAAGCCTCGTAAATTTGCGCCTGGCACGCCAATGCGCAGCAGCGTTTGCCTGGTTGACACTACGAGCGACTCCATTTCTTCCTTCTTGAGTTTCTTCGTAAATCCGCTGAGTGCTGCCCAAGCCGCCTTGACGACATCCATGTCGCTGTCGTCGAAAGAGTTTAGCAGCGAGCGAACGATGTCCTGGTTGTAGCGAGAGTAGTCAACAGACGCGGCGGTGAAGAAGCTACCCATGTGGCGCGCCGCTGACGCTCTCCGTCGGTGGTCGTCATGATTGAGGAGACCCAGGAGAACATTCATCACCGTGTTGAGGCCGTCGTACTCGTCAATTGACTGTATGACTGTATCGAACGAAGTCTCCAGGTCCGCGCGAAGCTCCTCTTCCTTGCAGTTGATCTCGTTGTCCATCAAAGAGTTGATTATGCTGGGCAGGCGCCTATTCATGGCAGCACCGGCAACCTTTGATAAGGAGGCCAATGCCTTGGCGTCAAACGCAGTAATAGGAGGAGTGGTCAAGGTCGGAATGAGGTTTGGAAGAATGATGTTTGATCGTGTAGTTTCCGTAAGCAGCGTAAGGAGAGCCGACAGGGCGTTGTCTGCCTCGCTCTCGGATCGAAGAAGATTGAGCAAGAAGGGAAGGACTTGGTCCACGGCCCGTTTGCCGAGGACCTGCTGCAGCGAGTCGAAGGCCTCTGCCGCAGCCTCCCTAACCTCTTCGTCTGAATCCGTAAGAGCGGTACGCACCACCGAGATGAGGACCTTTTCGTGGTCCTCCAGAGCCTCAGGCGATGCCGAGGAGATGAGTTCTCGAAGAGCCAGGCAGATGCCCTGCTTAGCGTCTGAATCGGTCGATGTCTCCAGGCTTTCCTCCAGAGTCGGCAAGAGGCTGGACAAGACTCCGTCTCCAGCCTTGCGAATGAGTTCCCCGAGCGCGTTGCTAGCAATGACCTTGTGTTCCATGTTAGAGCTAGCGAGACGTCGAATGAGCAGCTGCGTGAGGTTCGGGACAAGCTCTTTGAGGGTTCTCGGGCTCGGCACAAGGACCTTCCACACTGCAATAGCGGCCGAGCGGACGGCTCCGGCGGTGTCGCAGCGGCAGACGTAGAGTGCCGAGAGAATCTTGTTGCGTTTCTCCTCTCCCAGGACTTCCTTGAGCGAGACACCGGCCTCCTTGGCGGCATCTTCGTCCTCTTCCCCATCTTGCTCATCAGTTGCCTTTATTCCAATGAGGTTGAAGAGAAGGTCACCGACCAGCTCCACAGAGCTGAGACGGATTCTGTAGCTGTCATCCGCCAGACCGCGCTCAAGTTCTGGCAAGAGGAGGTCAATAGCGCGCACGGCAAAGTTCTTGACGAGCAGTCGACCAGCTCGGAGAGCGGTTTCACGGATAGATTCGACGTCGTCTGCCAGACCAGCCAGAATAGGAGGAACAATGCGGCCGAGGTAGTTGGAAAAGCTATTGCCAAAGCAGACAGGAAGGAAGATGAAGAGCGACATGAAGCCCTCGCGAACAGCCGCCTTTGAAGACTCGACGTTTTGCAGGATTGTCGGCAACGTCTCCTCCAACCTGGTTGTTCCCAGTCCGGCCAGGACCTCGCTGAGCGCTTGAGCAGAGCCAAGACGATCTCCTGCGCCAGTATCTGACTTGAGAGTCTGCATCAAACCGGGGATGAGATCGGGCAGAGCGTCTTCACCGAGCTTCTCCACAAGGGAGCCGAGCGCCCTCGATGCCGTTGCGCGGGTAGTTGGCACTGGGTCGACAGCGGCAAGTTTGAGCCCAGCAACCAAGACAGGCAGATGAGTAATGATGTCCTTCTTCTCCGTCAAATGAGCCAAGCTGCCAATGACCTGTGCGGCCTTGCGCTTGGTGTTGGAGCGGTCACCCAGACCTCGCTGCAGGATACGCGTGACCAGTGCGAGAGACGGGGCATCGAGATAGTGGACGAACTGCACCTTGATGAGCGAGTCCAGCGCTTCGTCTGTGTATTTAGTAGGGTCGCTGAGTGCTTTGAGGAGCACACCAACCAGGTTCTTGATCTCTGGGTTGGAAATGACTTCACCGAACCGCTTCAGACTCCTGTTTGCGGCGGCCCGGACCTCTTTGTGGCTGTCATTCAGCACACCTGTCAGGGGAGGGATGATGTCGGGTAGGCTGTTGGCCAACTGGTTCGGGTCAAGGTACGCCATGGCACCAAGAAGGTCGCAAGCGCCTCGCTTGCTTCGCCACTGCTGATCGTCGAGGCCCTCCAAAAGGGTCGGCATGATCTTCTTGACGCCATAGGAGCTCAACTTGCCGAAACAAGCCTTTGCAGCCGCAAGACATGCATCACGGACATCGCCATTGATGTCACCAAACCCGCTCAAGAGCTGGGGAACGATTTGAACGACGTAGGGTTCGAAAAGACGGCCGAGGACCGTGGACATGAGCTCAACGGCCAGCAGGGCTGCCTCTCGCTGATGTGCATCTTTCTTGTTGTCCATGGCGCCTTTGAGTGTCGACATGATCCGAAACTCTCTGAGCGCCGAGATGCCTCTCCCGAGGACCAATCCCGCCAGACCGTATGCCGAACCTCTCTGCGTGGCATACTTCTTGGAGTTTAGAAGCTCGTTCACGACCTGCTCGAAATATTCGGAAGCCTTGTCTGGGCAGGCCTTGATGAGCGGAGGCAGGCATTCGGCAATGGCAAACTGCACAGTCTCCGACGGCGTGCTCAAGGTTGCGAGAAGCCGGTCAATGACGACGGGGATCTTGGCGTCGCCCGATTTCAGGTGGCGTGCCAGAGCCCCGTACATGATGATGACGGCCTCGTTCACCCTATCAGCGGCGCCGCTGTTCGTGTCCGGCCGTTCCAGGGTTCGCTCAAACTTCTTCATCAATTCGTCGATCATGCCCCTCCCGTGGACATCTGTGGCGCAAATAGCCGCATCCAGCATCTCTCCGCGCACAGCGTCACTCTTGTCTCCGAGAGGGCCTGACTCAATCAAGAAGTTGAAGAGGCCGCCGATTTGCTTCTTGTCCATGGCAGAAGCGAGTTCCTTGAAGGCCGTTGCAATGCCCTGTCGGGCCTCCCAAGGGTCCGACAGGTCCATCTTCTTTGGCATTCCAAACTCGTCGAGCTGCTGTGCCTTTGGCTTTGCCAGTTGCTGGTACATCGACATGAGGTGAGGGATCAGCTCATCCAGCGACTCCTTGTGCGCTTGTGCGGCGTCCGCGAGAGAGCGTGCTGCTGCCCTACGCAGCTGAGAATCCTTGCTTTCCAGGTAGGGGACCATCTTCAGGGGAACCTGTGCATTTAGTTTGAAGCCGCTTTCTTCCCAAATGTCCTTGCCGAGTTCTTGGTTTTCCTCCTCGTCATCGTGGCACGCAAGCCAGATCTCGTTGGAGTAGCCAAGTTCGCTCATATCAACTTCGGCACTAATAGACTGCAGGACAGTTGTCCTGACGCTGGCCAGCGGCACGGTTGCTCCCTGCGCCAAAACCACCATCTCATCCTGGTTCATGTTGGGTGCGATGCAACGACACGTGTCGGCAAAACAATCCTTGACGAGCTTGTAATGCTGTGCGTAGATCTGCATCGACTGAATGAGGACCGCCAAGAGCTCCGCACGCGGAACCGCTTCGTCCTCACAGACATCCGTGTGGAAGGAGAGGAATTCCACAGCGAGCACGAGCTGTACATCACGGTCGTCGTCAGCGTCTCCGACTCCGCCATTTCGCAGAACACCGATAACGAGCGGCAAAACATATATCAGGGAGACTGCGTCAAATGGCCGCTGCTCGCCCGCAAATCGCAAACGATATAACACTCTTGCGACGAGGTCTTCGAGCCTTTCCTGGTCGTAGTTGCCCGAGAGTGCCACTCCTCGGATTCTCAAAGTCGCCACTCCAATGAATTGGCGAATCGCGCCCAATCTAGCCGCCACCTTGTCCGAGCAGACGATGTAGGCCGACGAGGCCACGCCGCCGATTATGAGATTAGCACCTGCATCGATGACAGAGAGTAGCAACGCGACAGCGGATCCAAGCCAGAGCGTAGCGTCCGTCGGTGGCCCAGTTGCGAGGGATTTGATGATGCCGATGCCGCGCATTAGCCGCGCCTCAATTCCCTGGATCGATTCTCGTATTTGGGACTCTTTCTTCAGTTGTGCGTTGACTCTCGAGGTCTCTTCGGCAGTGAGCTTCCGCTGCTGCCCTTTCTTTTGTTCTAATTGGGTCCGCAGCTCTTCTTCCCACTTCAATATGTTGTAGTCCTTGCTGTTTTTATTCGGGACTGTATTCTGGTTCTTTTTGCCGAGAACGTCGACAAAACAGGTGCCTTCTGGGGTTCTGAAAATGGCTGCTTCTACTGGACCGATGTCCCGGAGTTGGCTTGCATCCAAATCACGAGAAACGAGCTCCATCAGCCGTGGTATGACGGCATCGGGGGCGACAAAGGCCAATTCTGCGGCGGCGTTGTAGGCGGCTTGTCTGATGTTGGTACCATGCTGAAAATTCATCTGCGTCAGTAACGGTGGCGCGAGCGGGAGACAATGACAAGGGCTTACCTGCTGGTCAAACGATGTCCTCAGTCCGATCTCCTTGAGCAAATCGCCCAAGTGCTTGCGGGCAAGATTGCCAGGGTCTATAGCCATTCGCAGACACATGTCTATCCAGCTTGACCGCGGGATGAGCTCTTGCCGAGAAAGTACCAGAATAGCACACGCCTGCGCCTCGAGGACCTCATTTTCAATGTCGGCTCCGAACTGGGTAACCTCGCCAGGCTCGAGGCATATAGCTCTCAGAACGCAGATGAGGTTGTCCCGCTCTATTTTGACGTCTCTTTCTCTGGTCTCCTCTTGTTCCAAGCTGTTCCACAAACCGCCGACGATGAACCCCGATATCAGCGCCGGATTCTGAGCATACAGCTTTGACACAGACTTTGTAGCCTCTTGCTGCACCTTTGGCGGAACAATGGTGGCCGTGACCAGGTATATGTTGGCCTCGGACCAGGCCAACACAACGTCGTGGCCCGTCTTGCGGTCCAGTCTCGGTGCAACAGAGGAGAGAGCTCGGCAGAACCATTGTAGGTCCTCCTCGGCGCTGATCTTGTTGTAAATTCGGTGATTCAAGAGGAAGGCCTGCTTCGTAGTCAAGGACAAGGCTTGGGTCGGAATTGCGGCTTTGGTCAGTGCGGAAAAAACAGGGGACTTGGGGAATTGCCGCAGCAGGGCCGGTGCCAAGGACGTGAGAATGAACGCTCCAACAACAAGGCCATTCTGGGCACCTAAGGCGGCGTTGGAAACGACCTCGTCAAAGTTGGCAATCATCTTCGGCGTGGCGGCTTCCGCAAAGGCAGAAATCCCGGCCGTAGGTTCCGTGCCCTCCAACGAATGCAAGATGCTTCCAGCACGAAGCAACCACAGTCTGCGAGAGGCAGGCTTCTTGTCGGCTAGGCCGTTAATTATAGAGTCCAACACGGATTTCGGGAGCTCGCCCCCGGTCCCAAGAGTCACCACGCTAGCTCGTGCCAAAGCAGAGGTCTCGGCAGCCAGAGCCGCCTCATTGCCCTCCTTGGACGCCACAGTTGCCAGTGCTGTAGATGCTTTGCTCGCGCTCTGTTCAGACAGCGGAATCGCTTCCAGCATTTCGGCATGTAGGATCCTGTGGTCGGGGGATGCGACCTTTCCGGAAGCCAGGGGGCTTGCTACCTCGTTGACAACTCTATCCATGGTCTTGAGATCGGAGCACTGAGCCACTATGGCGCGGAAGGTTGTAATGGCACCGTTGCGGATGGCTGGGTTGCTGGACTTGATGTTGGACAGAAGAGGCTTGAGAAGCTTTCCCTCGAGTATCCTTGATAAGTCAAGGGTGCCTGGGAGTGACTTCACGAGAGGCTTCAGAACACCTCCGAGGATGACCTCGGGCGCGCGTAGCAAGCCTTTCTCGATTGCCGGAACCAGTTCCTCCTCGATCTCATCGAGGGTGGCGAAGTTGAGGAAGAAATCGCCAAGGCCAGAAGCGACATGCTCGGGCACCGCTGCTCGAGAGCCTATTATCTCTCGGATATAAAACTCGTAATATTTGGGCTTGAGTGTTTGCAGCAGCGGCTTGAGGGTCGCCTGGCGGGCACAAACACCCGCAATGACACCAAGGATGAGAGCATTCTTGGCCGTGGGTTGGGTGTTCTTGGCTGTGAGCGTTGTAACTGCGTTAGTCAGGCTCTTTTCACGCGATTGCGCCGGTAACAACAGTTTGCGAAACCCTCGCCTCGTAACGACGGCGGCCGATCGGACCACGCCGCTTCTCGAGCTTGGTTGCAGGCATTTCTCCAGGGCATCGGCGTCGGTCAACAGAATATCTTTGCCCAATTCCTCCCATGTCGAGGAACCGGCCAAGTTCTGCATAAATACACTGCACCACTCGACCAGGACGAAGGCGCTGGAGGCGGCAATGCCAGGCTTCTGGCTCTCGTCACGCATGGCCTTGACGACGGGTGCCAAGGTCTTGAAGCTTGCTCCCGTTGAGATGATTGAAGCGAGGCATGTTTGCACGGCGATTCGGGACTCTCGATCTTGGTACAGGGCATGGGTGCCGAAGAGGAGCTGGAGCACAGGCGGAACGAGCCGTTGGTCCAAAGCTGGAGACCTGGTTAGCATATTCTCCAATTCGCACCGGGGAGCGCAGTAGTTACATTTATGAAGTATTGCCTCATCAATCTGGTGGAGCTGTGCAGTGCGCGCCCGCGTAGAGGACGAGCCCAGGGCTTTCTCTGCAGCGGCTAGGTCGAGGCCGGTGCCACCACCGTTGGCCGCGGGTTCAGACATGTCGAGGCGAAGGTTCGGGACGGGCGAGTGAAGAAACCATCGGGGGCTACCGCAGCTCTCTTCGGGTCTGGGGTCGTGCGCCAGGGGGTCGGCTGAGCGGTATAAGAGGGGAAGGGAGAAGGG
>NRSZ01000198.1:0-36729 GCA_002901185.1 Tolypocladium capitatum
TGGGACCCCAAAGTTCACTCCATCAAAATAGATGCGAGTAGCAGTTGCGATAGCGGATTTTCTTCGCTATTTGATTAGTCCTTGCAACCGAATGTTCAGTTCCTACATGCTCATGCAGGCACCAAGAGCCGGGGTGTGCCATCGACTGGGTCTTAAGGGGGTAATACTAATGATTGAAGACCTTGTTACGTCGTTTATCCATAATAAAACCAGCCTAAGCTAACTTGTGTTAAGATTGTGAGAGTTGTCGCACTAAAGAGGTCGTTTGACTTGGCAAAAGTCGTAATAGACTTGCGTATATAAGGACTATACGGCAGGGACTTATCTTCTTCGGCTATCTTACCTGTGTAGTCCTTCGCGTATCCCTTGGTAAACGGAAAGAGCTTTCATAATGATATTCTGCTAATGTTGATACCAATCTAGATCCCTTGTGGCGCGAGAGCTTGCCGTTTTTCTAATTCTACCGCTATTGTGGCTTTTTCTTAGGCAGCTGGCGTGGGTTCAGTCGTCTTGATACATTCTCAAGCTCCTATTTCTCTTTCGCGGCAGGCTCGGGCTCGTCACAAAACGTGTGCGGGGATCCCTACCACGAGTTATAGCTCTCATGTGCAGACGGATTCGTACAGGGATTCGCATAGGGATTTACTCCTGCAAGACCTTTATCGACCCCCGCTAATCCACCTCGTCGTGGCATCAATCTTGTGTCACCTACCACCGAGGTCGCTAAGCCTTGCCGAATGTTACGTGGCTGAAAGCGCACACGCACCGCATTTCATACATGCTGTCTCGTTGTCATGCCACAATTGAGACACGCGACCACTACTGTGGTTGACGACCTCTGCCTTGTTAGCCCGGGGAAGACCCCATCAACACCACTTGAGAGAGTAAACTCGGGCGTTGAAGCATCGAAGCTCTGGATAGTCCGAAAATCCGGCTACATGATGAATATCCACCAGGAAATGCTCCCTCGTGTGAAAGGCCAACTTATGACCACGGCCAGATGCCATCATACCACTTTGTTGAGGTTGTCGTCGCACTGGTCTTGTGACTCGTCGGCTAGTTGCACGTCCATACTGTCACTGCGCACCATCATGCTCCATCAGGCCATGAGACGGGTTATTCCGAGTGTTGGTTTTCTTTAAACTTTGTTTCCTGCTTCATTGGCCAGCGTTCCGTTCCGTTCCAACTCTCTTCTGTCGCCCGATCGCTGTCGTCGACTTGGTGGAGCATCTCGACGGCGTTTTGTGTGCAAGGCTCGTGGCTTGGGTAATAAGAGGTAAGTGCATCTCTTTTTGTTGTCCGATGTCAAAGCCGATACACGGATCCGAGCATGTCCATGGTGGTCAGAACCGTGAGCTCCATCAGACGAATCTGCGTCAATGAACAGGATGGCAACTGCAAGCCCACGGGCATGCAGCTTCTGTTAAAGGTAGAAGCTAGCAGGTTCCTTTTTCTGCGCAAAGGAGGGTATATATTGTCGGGACCTTGTGTACGTGAACCTCTTTTCGACTTTGAAATTCGAGAACCCTGGCCAGTACCACGCAACTCTGCCAGAACTCGCACCAAAGGCTCCGCCGCCGTCTCATGTCTCAAAATAAACAAGGACCTGGACGGTTTTGTCCGTTATCTTCGACCAGTCACCAATTGCCCTGGCAACCTGGCAGCGTTAGTGTTGGATGATTCACTACACAGCACAGCACCCGGCAGCCATCGGTTGACGCAAGCTGTTCTCATCCGATACCTGTTTTCTCAGGCCATAATTGCTGATTCACCGGCAGCAGCAGCTCACTGTGCAACCTATTTAATTTCCTCCTAACGCGCGGTGCCTGTTCGCATTTTTCTCCCTTCCTCCCTCCCCTTCCCTTCACCCACGCACCTCAACGCCGCTCGGAACCATCAAGTCGTCCGCCCACCGTTGAAACTGCAAAGGTATGTCATTCTTTGTACTTTCAGCTGCTTGCTTTTTGCCAGCCAGCCCGTCGCCGGAACGAAATATTGCACATTTTGCTGCATCGCGTTCCACCTCCTCCCTCGCTTCGGCGCACCCCATGGCTCCCTCCCTGGCGATGCAGCCCTTTGCTTGACCTTTTTATCGATGGCTAGGGGGCACTCCATCTGCTTTTGTTTTATTCACCAGAATCGCTATTTTTGCATCTCCTTGTGTCTCCTTCAATTCTGACGAGAAATTTTGCAGGTCCTCACCTCCCTGACATCGTACGAACTCCTCACCGCACATCCAACAAGCAAGATGCCTGCCTCCAAGATGGCCATCCTCACCTGCGTCATGGCTCTTGTCGGCGCCTTTGCCGCTGGTGTCTTGGGAGTTGCTCCCAACGCTCCCTACTGTGAGTTGCCCCAGAACAAGCAGAGTTCCGGTCTTGATACTGACCGAGCCCTCTAGCGGACGGTGTGTCCACCGAGACCGCGGCTCCTCAGGAGCTTGGATCGACCACATCTGCTGGTAAGTAGCTGACATCTGCCAAGATGCAAAAGGCTGATTGCTGACAATGCCCCAGGTTCGCTCGTGTACTCGCTCAACGTGTGCACCATCGTACACTCCACCAACTGCGCTCTCTCCATGTCCACCGGTGGTGCGGCTCCTCCCGCGGGACAAGCTTCGACTGGTCCTGCTGCTCCTGGCTCTGAGCCTGGACACCCGACTGGCAATGACCCGGCTACCCCTGGAGCTTCCCGGCCTGCTGCTACTCCCGCTGGTGAGCCGGTCCCGACCATCCTCACCACGACTAACTCCGCCGGCAACCCGACCGTGGTGACCCAGGTCGAGCCGTCTGCTCTCGCAACGGGCGAGAGCACCGATTCTGCCCCAACCCGGAGCAAGGAACGACAGCCCTCGGGCAGCATTGGCGCTCCTGTGCCCGCCTCGACTGGTGCTAGCAATTCCGTCAGCGTGGTTCGCGGCGTCGCCCTCGGAGCCGCTGCCATGGCCCTGGCGTTCCTCGTCTAAGGGTTTCCCCCGAGGCAGCACACCTGTGGACGAACTTGACGACGGAACGTTTCTTTCTTTCTGGGCCTTTCTGAACACTGGCGGCTGGGAATACCGGGAATGGTTTGCATTGTGCCATTTGCATCAGGCGCCGAGGAAATGGCGCGGTAATTCCTGCTCTCTGTACCTAACCTATGAACCTAAAGTGCTTGTCATCGTCGAAGCACAATAAAATGGTTCACTACAGCACGCCTTGCTTGTGTGCGTTTGAAGTCGTCTCGCGGTGGAGTGCAGTAATCAAGTGTGGTCAGGGTCGTGGTATCAGAATTGAACAGGCTCCATCGTCCCCCAAAGAAACGACGCCATTGCTCCGCAACATGCCGTACAGGCTCTGTAACAGGTCTCCATCTACGTCGCCTTCTCGTGGCAGATCGGGCAGCCGCCTCTGGCCTTGTCTCTCAGCAGTCTGGCCCTCATCACCTTCATACCGACCAAGTACCTCCTCCCCCCTTCGCTAGACTCCCCTCCAAGGTCAACTTCCACCTTCCTCCCCTTGTGGAGCATCTCGAGCAGATGGCTCACGTGGAACGCATGCCCACAGGTAAACCCGAGCAGTGTTTCCATCTCGTACTCTGTAAACGGCTCGTGGCAGCCTGCACAGCGCCCGGGCTGAGGAGTTTGGTGGTCGGGCTCGATCTTCTCGTTTGCAGCGTCGTCTTTGGCGGGAACGGCGACATCTACAGGCGGCTTGGCCTTTGCATCCTCCTGCTCCGTGATTGGCAGCACAACTTCGAACTTGACGCCCCTGCGTTGCCCTGCGCGAAGTTCGTTCTGGGCCGCGGCAAGCTCGCTGCGCAACACACGTGCCACCCCAGAGCTGATGCTGTGCTGAAGCTCGTGCTCCTTCATCATATGCGTGAGCCCCTCTCTGAGGCCCTGGATATCAAGGCCCTCTGGTATTCGCCGCACCAGGGCAATTGGATTGATGGCTGTTCCGACTTGCTCGAGCAAAGCGCGGATGAAACTCGGCTTGTCCATGCTGTATTCGAGAAGATCTTCCCAAAGATCCGGGTCGTCTTGCTCTTTTGCGAATTCGATTGCCTTCTGTACGTTTTTCAGGCGATCAATGATGAGATATAGCGCTCGTTTCATCTGTCCAGTCTTGGAGTAGAGGTACACAAGCTCGTCATAGTGCTCAAACACCTCGCACTCTTGGACGGCCTGAGACAGGTCAGCAGGCTGGCATCAGCGAGCGGTACATCGTGATAACATACCTTTTCAAATGTATACGAGGTCGACGACTTCAAAAACTCCATCAGCAGCGGCCTGTCGTAGGTGGCGAAAAGGTGCACCGCCAGATCGGCAAAGTCGTCCACCAGTGACTGGCTGTCCATGACAAGGCGGTCCCTGTTCTCGCCGGTGTGTTCCTTGATGCCCTCACCCCGCCACAGACCTTTGAGGTAAAAGAACAGGTAGAGCTGCAGTTGCTGTGCTTGCAATTGTTCGACGACCACCTCTGGGCGCACGAGGCCGTGCTGCGCTTCGTCAACCAGCAGTGTGATTGCTTCTGCTGTCGCATCCACCAGGTCCTGTTCCGTCATCTGGTTCAGCCGCTCAGGAGATACCCTTAGTCCGATGAAGCTGGGGATGTCATCCGCCACTGCCTCGGCAAGATGGCCATCTCTAATCAACCGGAACGCCGAGTCGGCATCATGGAGCTTGATGTAGCACTTGAGGGCCTCTCGATTCCTTCCACTGGCCTCGTGCAGTCGTGCCAGGCTCTCCATGACGATGTGCCAGTCTCGTCCCTTCTCGCCATCATCGATGCTGTCCTCCCGGACGTCGCGGTATTTCAACTGGTTTTCTAGGGCCGTGCTAACAGTGTTGGCGTCGAAAAGGTCTGTTGGCCAACGCTCTAGTAGCTCTCTAAATCGAGGTTTGTCGGTCTGAATATAATGGCCTAGCACCACTTCGTAGATTGTGGAGGGCAGAGGAGGATGCATCTGCTTGGACGGTAGGTAGTTGGTGATTTCATCGAATTTCTTTGCGCCCGCAAACGTCCAAACCCACTTCTCCCATCGATCGGGAGTCGTGAGAACTTTGCCGCACACTTGGCCCGCCAACGCCCAGTTGCCTTCTTCGATAAGCTCTTGAATCCACAGCTCGCCGATTCGTCTTTTCTCCTTCTCGCCGGAAGAGTATATGTCTTTCTGGTTCGAGTCCGCGACAGATTCGTCATCATAGAAGTCCTCGGTGACTGTCTGATGCTTCCATGGTGCTGATGGAGCCGCATCTCCAGGTCTCTCTGGCGATGCAGATAAAATATCGGGATTCTCGTCCAGAAGCTCCCATGCCTGCGCATACTGCCCATGGTCCACTAGCCATGCCAGGTGATCGGACAAGTCCCTCTTGGTCCCGAGGATGCAGTCGTAAGGGCTGTGGATGAAGATCTTTGCCCCAGGCTTGGCCAAACTTGGATGAACTGTTGCTGAAGCCCTGCTGGGTCGAATGGTCCCTGTGGCGCCAGCCTTTGAGCCAGAGCCAGCATCGTCACCGCTATCTCTACTCCCGATGCTTGCCCCAGAACTGAAGAGCGACTTTGGGTTGATCGCGGCGTTCCACATGTCGGTACCAAACCCAGCGAGCGCCTCGAGAGCTCCTTTCGATGCAACCGCGGACGCAGCAGAGTGAGCCGGCAAGACCCCCAGATGGTAGTCGGCCGAGGACAACCTCTCAAAGCGACTGACACTGAGACCATCCTTGTCAACCTCGGCCTGCGAGTTGAGGTCGATGAGCCTCAGCTCGGGAGGTTGGTTATTTTGCCGCCGCCGCCTCCCTCCAGCAGGTTCGCTTCCCGCAGAACCAATGGACAAGCTGGGTTTGTGGCCCTTGGCGGTCTTGTCCGCCTCTTCGTCGTCATCCTCATCCTCTAGTGAACAAAATGCAAGAACAAGCAACAGATTGTGGGTATATAAGGAGATGCCGGAAATGATGCAGTCCATTCGCAGACTGAAGGTGGGTAATCAGCTTAGGTGTCCGTAATTAGCATTCACACGCTGATGCACTTACAGTTTGACGATTTCCGCCTGTCCAATGGTCCTCTCGCCAGCATTCTTGCCAGTACCGATGCCGCCTGGGTGGACGTGAATGATCCAGATTGTGCCGCCCCAGCCGACAAGAAGACGCTCTATTTTCTTCTTGCCCAACGATACCTGCTCCCGGAGTCTGCCGGCGGCGGGAGAGGCAGTATCAGCATGGGAGACCTGCTGCAGCTCGTCGTTCTCGATTGCTTTCTCGTCGATCCACTCAACCCGACCCTTCCAAACGCTGGCCATGGCTTCCCACTCGTCGGTCTGGGGCCTGTCTATGTGGCCCATCCGCTTCCAGGCATGATCCGAGTCTGCGCTTTCGAGATGGAGCTTCGATCGCATGATCTTGATGCCATGCTCGTTCAACCAGACTACGTACCTTCCCGACAGAGACCACTTGATGCAGCTAATGGTCCCCTCTCCAGAGTGAAGAACGGTGTCTTTCCCGCTGTTGTTACTTAAGCCCATGCTGCCCAGCCAGCCAGACGCCGTTGCCACGGCGGTTCCGGTGGTTGTGGACGTGCTCCGACCCGGGCCTCCACCTGCGGTCAGAATGAGCTGGCCCGCTAGCCCGCCGGAAAGATATGTTCGATCGGCTTTGTATTCCGGCGACAAGGCAACGGCTTGCACCGGACGGGCGAAGTTTCGTAACTGGACGTCTTTCAAATCGACGAGGGATTGAATGCAAACATTGCCGTCCATCGATGAGGTCGACACGTGAATGTCGTTGGAAGGAATCCTCGGCAGCGGCGGCGGTTCTCTCGGCCTCCTAGATGCCGCAGCCGGCGACGATGTGTCGGACTGCCGTGATTCCGGTCGCGCCTGGGGTTGCTGTGGCCGCAATGAGGCATCGGGCTTTTCGTCAGACAACGGCGGCGGGTAGGGGGATATGGATATGTCGGTCACGGAAGCAGAGTGCGCGTGGTAGACTCGCAATGTCTGGAAGGTCGGTAGCTGGACAACGTGCTGCATCGCCGTTAGCTTCGCAGAGGAACGGGCGCTCCAAGGACTTACAATGTTGCCATTATGCGTTCCAACAATCTAGAGCAGACGGCAGTTAATACATGCACAAGACAGGCACCGAAGGGGACGTGTGGCACACCATCTTGTCGCCAGCGACGAGAAAGGCACTGGTTGCATCACCGTTTCGGTAGACGGCGCTCAGATGCTGCGTCAATCGCGCATATTTCAGCCGCGGCTCCTCGTCTTCCTCGTCGTCTTCATCTTCGTCCTCGTCCTCGTCTTCTTCCCCTTCTTCCCCTTCTTCGCCTTCATCCCCGTCGCTCCCATGGTCGTCGCTGTTTCGTCGGCTGCCCTTCAGCTTATCGCCACCCATGGCCTCGCCCGGCACCTCCACAGCAGGCTCATTGCCCTTGCACACGTCGTGCACGTCATCGCCGGCGTGCTGTGAATCGGGAGGCGAGCCATGGGGCTCGGTGCCGTCGTCGTCGTGAGTCGGCTGTTCCGTCATTGCGGCAGCTGAACTGGTGTCATTCCGGGCGCCGCCGCACTCCCGAAATGACAAGAGCTCGGCGGAAGCTGTGCGCGTGTTCGCTGCTGCGCATGAAGGTTCGGCGGGCTCCAACGGTTGGCGGCGTGCAGTTGATGGAGTTGAAGCAAACACCAGTGGCAGGGCCTCGCGTAGCCGAGCCAATACGTCACGGGCTACTTCGTGCCTGGGGCAGTGAAGCGTAGACGCCCATTCCAGAAGAATCAACCCCCACCATCCACACTCCAGCCTCTAATGCCTGAGCGCGTTGACACGCGACGCGACTCAACTGCTGCAGCAGGGCATGACCTTCGCTTTCGCCTGCTGGACGACTGCAATTGAGCGATCCCTCGGCGCAAGCTGTGGCGCATCCTCGATCGCGACGCGAACCTCGCTCCCAACCGAAGCCGCTCCCCGAGTCCCCGTGCAGCCTATGGAGCTTCATCAACAATGGCGTCGGTCAAGTCCCTGGGGCTGCACCACCCGTCGGGGCTTCGCCATGCAGTCGAAGAAAACCTGATCCCCGCGAGCGCCCCGGCCTCTTCCTACACCTGGGACATTACGACGGACGAAAGAGGGGAACATCCGGTCGAGGACGAGCTGCTGACGACGCAGGACTGCGTTGTCTGGTGCCGCGGGCGCATCTTCCGCAAGACCTTCAAGTTCAGTCTCGAAAAGGAGCCCATCACTCAGGCGCTGCTGGCCTACTTTCCCACGTCCGAAGATCAAAAGTCGGACCGGGGTGCTGCCAAGAATGCATCCAATGGCTCTCCTGCGCTCGAGAAAGCCTTGGTCGTTTTCCTCAAGACCCAAGCTCACATCTACTTCCTGGCCGGCACTAGCCACGTCGTTCACATGCCCTTCGAGGTCGAATCCGCTTGCGCCGGTCCGGTGGGAGTCATAATTCAGCGAAAAGCGAGGGTAGAAAACATCGCCCCAGTGTCCCTCAAGTTCCCCCGTGTTCCGCCAAATTCTTTCGTCTCGTCCCAGACAACGGCTTTCGCCGGTTCCCAGCAGACGGCCTTCTCTGTAGAAGGCCTCGGGAACCCCAAGGCGCTGCATCTGGGTCTGAGGTCGACTCTGGAACACATGTGGGATGCGCCCATGGAGCAGCCAGAATCTCACTGGCCACGCCTGTTGTCCTTGACAGACCCTCTATGGGACATCGGCCTGGTAGTGACCGACTCTGATCCTCACAACCACCGAGGAGCGCGGAGCGCTGCTTCGAGGAAGCCAGCTTTCCTGGACCCCGCAGAGGAGATGCTTCATGTGGAGCAGATACATCTACCTGTGGCCTCCGCTAAGCAGGCACAGGAGCCCCTGATACTCGGCGTCACCATCAATCGCGAGAGCAGTACGTACACTGTCTGGCAGCTGACGTATCTAAGCCACGAGGACCCATTCATAGGGCATCACAAAAAGGCCAAGAACAAGACTCGCCGCCGAAGCTCTATGCAGCCGGGCTTCGTCAGCAGTGCATCAACCCCCGTGCAGCAGAACTTCCGGGAAAGCTTCGGGGCCCCTCTGCCTGGAAAACGGCAGCGCAAGAGCGAGAAGATCGACAAACCCCTTGATCTGGTTTCTTCCCTGGAGCAGCAAGACAGGGAAGGGGCCGGCGTCACGCGGAGGAGCTCCCGTCGGTTAAGCTCCATGTTGGCTCGAGCAGACCTGTCCGCGTCTCACGAACGATCCGTCTTTGCCGAACAGCCCCTGATACCCAACAGCGGGGCCTCCAAAAGGCATGAGGCTCATAGCCATCACCATGGGCGGTCGAGCTCAAGCTTTCATCACCCGATCCATCCGAGCCTCGGTAGTCTGCTCGAGGCTCCCATCGATGTTGGTTTGGACGAAGGGCTTCACAACATGGGACTTGAAGATTACGATTTTGACGGCCTGCAGCATGAAATCCGCTTTGCTCGACTCCACACAATTTCCTTGGACAACTCAAACGTGCGCTATTCGACATCGGCGCAGCCCGCCCGCAACCAGTCCAAGGTCTTCATCCTAACTGCGCCATCATTCACCGTTGACGAGCAGCAACGCACACAGCTGCTCATTGGAATCCAGGATTCTTTGGAGAAGCGCCTGCAGCTAATAACTATGCACGTCAGAGTGCAGGAGAAGTTCGGGCATGTCACGGCCTCCGTGGTCCCACGAGAGCAGTGGAAAGTACAGAACGTGGTCGACTCTTCAAAGCTGGTCGATGGTGATCTGTCCGTCATTCTTGTACTCTCTGAATCCATGGATGGCCGGCACGAACTGAGTACCCAGGCACCGTGGATTGAACTGACCAAGATTTCTCTCTCTCTCTTGCTGGTTGACGACACGAGGAGCATACAATACCGCGGTAGAGTAGCGGACCGTGATGTCGAGCAGAGAAAGTCCGAGTTTATGGACCTCAGCAATGGCAGCATCGTTGGCATTCGTTATCCGCGGCAACGCGGAGTTGTCGACGTTTTGGATGCGGACGGACGTCTACACCAGTTGAAGATCCAGCTACAGCCTTCGTGTCCGCAAGTCCGCAGAGTCTTGGACGTTTGCAGGAGCGTCTTGCCAGACTCGCTCGGAGGGCGGATTCATGCTGGGTGGATTCATGTCATGCAATGGCTCAGTTCCCAAGAAGAATCCGTGGCCAACATGGAATGGTCTGCGTTTGCGACTCTGCTCCTCGCTTCGTTTCTGAACCTCGGCCGACCAGAATCCAACGCATTCAAAACGACCCGCCTACCGGTTCGTAAAAGGCGACCAGCATCTGGCTCATTTGGCTCCATCAGGGAGTCTGAGGACTGGAGGGTACTCGAGATGCGCGAGACTGCAAACGCTATTGGCTGCCCGGTCTGGATGATGAACAGGGGGTGGCAGTGGGCTCTCGACGATGCAGACGATGCCTCGTCTGCTCCAAGTGACCAAAGCTTTGCCCCCAATTTTCTCCCGCGGCATATTGCCTTTGCAAAGGAATACCTCGCTTCGCCACTGGGTGAAGCTGCCATGGGTCCCTCGGGATACATGCCAACTGCCCTCGGCAAGAACTCTGACGGCCGTCGTAAAGTCGCTGTCGACGTGTTCATGGCTCTGCATCTGCTTCTTGAGGAACAGAAGCTGGACATTACGACCCCTGAATGTTTGTCACCCGGGAGAGCCGACTTAAGAGTTCTGTTATGCCAGATCGCCAGTTGGCTCAAATGGCACAGCTTTTCGTCAATTTATGAGCTCGGTATCCAGGAAGACCTCGACCAGCGCCACGATGCAGGTAAGTCTATCTTCTCACGCCTACCGAAAATGCGGGTCTTGACCCTTCTTCAGACCTCAATCTGAAATCAACGGTTCCTCAGCCACCAGTGAGGCCCGATGTATTTGAATGGATCCAATCTCGCCTTGTCGGCGTTCGTGGGAAGCCATGCCTCACGCCGGCTGACATTTACTATGCCAGCTCTCGTCTATCCGAGGCTGAGAAGTTGAAGGACAAGCGCTGGGATGCAATCACTCCTCGCACTCTAATGTTCAAGCGGTTCTTTAAGTTTGTGAAGCCAAAGACGACGGCGGTTCAGATGGTGGAGGCAATGCGAGACTGTGGCTTGACGAACCACGTTCTGGAGACGCTGCCAGAAGCCATCCTGGCGCCGCTGCAAGATGCCATATCTCTCTGTCAACCACACCCGCCGTCAGAATGGACACATGATCTGTTGGAACTGGTAAAACGAAGCGACATTAGCCTTATTCTTACCCCAAAAAAACGGCCCCGTCTCGCCATGTCCAGCATTCTGGTAAGCAAACAGTCCATCGAGCGATGAACTTGACTAACTATTGAAATAGGCTCCCACCCATTCTGCGACTTGGGATTTCCGGCTTCTTTGTCAAAGCGTTGAGGAAACGAACAACCTTGGTTATGATGAAGGCGAGGGCACAGAACGTCAAGCCGTCATCAGGGCCTTATTCAAAGACGATCGCCGCCTCAACGAGGCGCAGGATCTGTTGTCTACTCACAAAGCAAGACTTGTCCACTTGGAACCCAGCCCGAGCTGGCCTGAAAGTGAGTATCTGGAGAAGCAAAAGGAGCTTGTCTCACGGATTGCTACGGGCACGCTGGCTATTCCAGCTGGGCGTGCGCTGCTCTACTACAGTTTACGATACCCCCTTATCACGCAAAAGTTCCACATCGGAGGCTTCAACCTCAATTGCATAGTCAAGCCGACAAACGTCACTGTTGGTGTGGATAAGACCTTGTTCACGGAAGAAAAGGTGTGCTGGGGCTTCTTCCACCAAGGAGTTGCGGCAGGTCTCGCCATCTCGCCACAAGCCAAGGGTATTGATACCTCGTGGATCCTGTACAACAAGCCGGGACAAGATCTGAGCAATCGGCACGCCGGCTTTCTCCTTGCCCTCGGCCTGAACGGCCATCTCAAAGGCGTCGCCAAATGGGTCGCGTTCAAATATCTCACGACAAAGCACACGATGACGTCCATCGGATTGCTTTTGGGCCTGGCTGCCTCATACATGGGAACCATGGACTCGCTGATCACTCGGCTCCTCTCAGTGCACGCCACTCGCATGCTGCCGCGTGGCGCCGCTGAGTTGAACCTGTCGCCGCTCACGCAGACCTCGGGCATAATGGGCATCGGGTTGCTGTACTGCAAGAGCCAGCACCGGCGCATGAGCGAGATCATGCTCTCGGAGATCGAGCATGTCGATGACGAAGACGAGGAAGAGCCGCTCCGGAGCGAGTGCTACCGTCTGGCTGCGGGCTTTGCCTTGGGGTTCATCAACCTCGGCAAAGGCAACGATCTCAAGGGCCTGCACGACATGCGGCTCACAGAGAAGCTAATCGCTCACGCTACCGCCACAAAGAATGTCGAGATTGTCCACATCCTCGATCGTGCCGCAGCCGGTGCGGTCATGGCCATTGCTTTCATCTTCATGAAGTCCGAGGACCAGATTGTGGCTCGAAAGATTGACATCCCCGACTCTGTCCTTCAGTTCGACTACGTCCGACCTGACATTCTGCTCCTCCGAACCGTGACCAAGAACCTTATCCTCTGGTCCAAGATCGAGCCCACCTTTGCTTGGATCCGCGATGGCCTCCCCGTGCCATACCGCCCCAGGTACAAGCTCATGGGAATGTCGAAACTGCGGTCGACGGATCTGCCCTTCTTCAGCATCTTGACCGGGATATGTTTTTCCATCGCCCTTCGCTTCTCGGGCAGCGCGTCGACCAAGGTGCGGGACCTGCTGTTGCATTACCTCGACCAGTTTATGCGCATCTCCAGGATTCCGTCTACGCCTCGTGCGCCTCCAGATGCCGCTCCGATGTACGATGAAGAGCTCGCGCGTTCAAACGCACGGATGTGTCAGGACATTCTCGCACTCTCTTGCTCGATCGTCATGGCCGGCACGGGCGACATCCCCGTGCTTCGCCGTCTCCGCGCCCTCCACGGCAGAGACGATCCCGAGACTCCCTACGGATCCCATCTCGCCGCTCACCTGGCCATAGGCGCCCTCTTCCTTGGCTGCGGTACGGCCACGTTTGGATCCAGCAACATGGCCATTGCGGCCCTGCTCGTGGCGTTTTACCCCGTCTTCCCCGTCAACGTCATGGACAACCGATCTCATCTCCAAGCCTTCCGCTACTTTTGGGTCCTGGCCGCCGAGCAGCGCTGTCTTGTCGCAAAGGATGTCCTCACCGGCCAGCCCGTCTCCGTCTCCGTGCAGATCGCGATGAGGCCAGGCGAATCCGCCGAACCCGTTCTGTACAAGACTACCCCGTGTCTCCTCCCGCCGCTCGACCAGATCGCCAGCCTGTCTACTTCCTGCGGACCGCAGTACTGGGACGTCGAGCTCAACTTTGCCAATGACGATATTCGGGAAGCGTTCTCTGAGACGCAGAGCTTGTACCTGCGCCGACGCCCACCGCGCGAGGGGCCCTTTACGTCAACCCTCCGGGCACTCGGCAAGGATGCAAAGGGCGAGAATCCGCTGGAGTGGGTATTCGGCCTCGACGGCCTTCGCAGCGTCACGTCCGCCGAGAAAGCCGCCCTCCTCGAGAGCACCGAGCGCGAACCAGAAGTCGGCGCCGCTCTCGACGCCCGCATGGAGCTCGAGCGCGGCATTGCCGACGGCGGCGACCGCGAACGCCTCGAAGGCGCTCGTCTGCTCTTCGAATGGGGATCCGCCCGCGACCGCCTCCTCGACTCCTCCGCCACCGCCGGCGCAAACGACAGCCAGTCCACCATCAAACCCACCACCGCCGACTCGCAGCCTGGCCAGGAATCTCCCCCAGCGCAGCGCGACGAGAACGTGTGGTGGATGCGCGACAGCGCGATCGAGAGCCTCAAGGGACAGGTGTGGCTCGCGGCCCGAGACGGCGGCGAGCTGTAGAGCGGCGGCCAGCCGCATGGCATCACAAACGAGCGGAGCTGGGCGATGCGCATGCTGAGGAAAGGGGTCAAGGGTGGTTGAACGAATTACGAAGTTATGATGTGTAGAAAAACTAGATGGCAAGTTTAACATGGAAAAAGTAATGTCTTTGACATGACTGCCACGACATAACCCCATCCTCAGACACAAGAGCAGGTCACCGCAGCGAGAGCTAAATAAATTCATTCCATTCGTTGTTTTCCCTCTTTCTACCCACGCACGGCGCAAAAGGATTCGATCATCCTCTCGCATCCCTCCCTCTCGCCCCGGGATTTCCGAAATAAACGCCACGCAAATGCAAACCGCATCACCAGGAAAGGGGGGAGGATAAACTAGGTAGACAAACACATCGATGCAAGTAGCAGGTCTCCCGTCATCTTCCTCTAGAACCCATTGTCCGTCTTATTGCCCGGCTCACGGAGCTGGCATCTCTATATCTCGCCCTTGGTGGGAGGGTCGAAAAGAGAATAAGTGTTCCTCCCCACGCGTCGTCTTCCGCCCTAACGGGAACATCTTGACGCTCAAGTGTTGCCCGTAAAGTAAATCTGCTTTACACATCTTCCATCGCTGGCTGTTCCTTTATTTGGACACCGCGGCGTTCAGGACCTGTGTTCGGAAGAAGCCGCCCTTGGTTTTCTCAATCACCTGCTGGTAGACGTTGTTGGGAGGGTGGTTCATCACTACGGTGCCGTCCTTGCTGTCAATCTTGGCGTCCAGCCTCGTCTCCCGGATAAGGTTGACGATCCATTTCTCGCCCTCGTCGGGGTTCAGGCCCAGCTTGCCGCTCAGGTCGCGGATGTTCATCCGGCTGAAGATCTTGCAGTAGCTCTCGCATATGAGATGACGAGCCGCGCCGACAAACGCGTCAGCCGACGATGCCAGGAAGAAGTCGCTGCGGCAAACCTCCTCCGCCATACGGAGGGCATCGCGCGCCGCATCAAAGTCGTGGGCAATGTACAGGGCGTGGATGAATTGGGTGATGGGGTCGACGTATTCGTACGCCTCCTGGCGGACGTAGCGGACGATGTCCTTGAGCTGCTTCTGCTGGATGGAGCTGTTGCGTGCGCGCGTACGGCCGGTGATAACGGCAGCAATCAGGTACCGCAGAGCCCAGGGGCAGGAGGTCTGGATGGTGTTGATGTAGGCGGCGGAGAAGAACATGTCCAGGATGGGCTCCCGGGCGCCGTCCCAGTTGAAGAGAGGGAAGAGAGACCAGTGGATGAGCATGGTCCGGTGGTCGAGCTGGGCACGGGGATTGTTGAACAGCCTGGTGTCGATGCCCTCCCTGACATTCTTCAACTCATCCACGGCAGATTCCCAGTTGGTGGACAGGATCTCACACGCGAGCTTTCCCCAGGTGGATGCCGCGACCTTGTCGTTGTCGGTCGAGAGAACTCGGAACTGATACAGCATATCGGCAGCCGGGCCGTACTGGCCGCATCGGAACTGGAACTGTCCAAAGTCGTACAGCGCGTTGACCATCTCCATCGTGACCTATTGTGCCATCATCGTCAGTTATGCTGGCGCCCCCTATGCAGCCTTCGTCTCTGTTCGCGCCTCACGTACCCCATGCTGATTCTTCAGGAACTCCAAGTTGGCAACCTTGTCGCTCCTCAACCCGTTGACGACCTCGTCCTGCGTCAGGAGGTCCGCAATCTTCGCTGTCGCTTGCTCGTACTTCTCCAGCTGCGCCAAAACCTCCTGTCGCTTCTTGGTGTACTCGGCCGGGGGTTCCGCGACGCCGTGGAGATCGCAGTACAGCGTCGCCACGTAGTCGGTCATGTTGGTGTCCTCCAGCAGCTTGATCTTGCCCGAGAGGATCTTCTTCGCCTTGTCGTCGTCGCCTTTCTCCTCTGCTTTGTCGCCCTCGAACTGGATCAAGGGAAACAGCAGGTGCCTGCTCAGGTGCTTTGCAACCTGCGGCATGATCGACGAGCCATCGGCCGAGACGGCCTTGAGAACATCCTCCATGGTGAACGGTGTTTCGGGCCGGGCGAGTTTCGAGTAGCGGTGCAGGCGCAAAGGAAGAGGATGTTTTCGTCGAGCGCTTTGGCGGCGTCTTTTCGCTCGTCGCAAAGTTTAACGTCGCAAGCGCAACAAGCAGCGGTCGTCGTAAATGGAGGGGCAGATTTTGGTGAATTTCGCCAATACTCGAGTGGTGTGGGGGTTTGGTGATGCCCCGAGGATTTGCCGGCACTTGACGCGCGTGTCATGTGATCTCGAGTTTTTCTGAGGAGCTTCACCTCGGGCAGGAATGGGAAGTCGCGTTCGAAGCGCAGCCGGGCAGCGTTTCTACTGCTACTGCCGAACCTTTGGATTCCTCTTTGTCGTCATTTACCCTACCCCCTCCGGTCTCAGAACGCCTTCCACCAGGGCGGAAAACTTCCCTCGACAGCTACATTACGAAGCTACCTCCTAAGAGCAGTCAAGCCTCGCCCTCACTATGAATCACTTCCTCCCCCGAGCCCTCTGTCAAGGGCGCGCGGCCCTCTTCCACTCGGCAGCCCCTCGACACAATCCCATCATCTTCTCCTCACGCCTCCCGATCCTCCACGTCGCCGCCTTCTCGCAAGCCGCCCAGCAACCCCCCAAGTCCGGCCAACAAACACACAGCCAACCACCCATCCCTCCGCCGTCAAAATCTCCAGAGGAGCTCGCCAGCCTGTCCTACATCGTTCGCCGCACACCCTCCACCCAGCTCCCCATATACCGGCGGTGGATGTCCGGCGGCAACCGACAGGTCGTCCTGATCAAAAAAATCGACGGCGATCGGAGGAAAATGCTAGAAGACATCGTCGAGTCTCTGGGCATTGGAAGGGAGGACATACGGATCAACCCAACCACGCAACATATAGAGTTGAAGGTGAGCCGAGGCATATCATATCTTCACCTGCCATGTCCCAGCTAACATGTTCCTCAGGGCAACCATTTCGACAAGGCAAGGAGTTGGCTACTCCAGCGGGGGTTCTAAGTCATGCCTACACAGTATTGAGCATGCATCAATCTGTAAAGAGAAATTCACCGGGTCGGCCTCGCTTGGATGTATCGTAAGCGGCATCATATTGACGACCAACCAAATGTACATTAGGAGAGTCGCAAGACCAGAGCCAAGCATTAATCGTGGTATCGGTATCGGTACATCTCACATCCCTACACCTATGTACACCTACCTACACGTGCGCCACAGAAACCCCCCCAACATGTCCACCTCTCCAAAACCGAGCTGGGATCTCGGTGTAAATCTAGTTATGCGCCGTCATCCGATGTGCCATAATCCAAAACGAGGAGGCAAACAAGAATGATGCGCACGACGGCGCCAATTCCACGCTTCGAATTTTGCCGCGATCCTAATATCCCAAAATACCGTCCAGGTAAAAACTCATTGACGCCAGTAGTGATTGCTATCCACCGAGACGCGACCCTACATATTGTTGAAGATCGCCGTCAGCTGCGGTAGCATGCCTTCCTTCGTCCATTCAGGAGATTGCATCGTCAACGCATCCAGGAGCATCTGTGGCCGTGGCAGCAGGTCCCCAGGAACCGCCGACGTCGGGCTATTCGGGTCTCTTGCTTTCTCCACCAGTCTCTTCAGAACAGCAACCGCAACGACGACGATGTAGACGAGATCCAGGTCTTTCCGAGGAGCCACCCGGTTTGCACCTCGGTTGATCATATGCGGCCGCTCGTACATTATGCTCAGTTCCTGGACAAGCCGGAAAAGGTTCTGTGCAAGGTGGTTGGCCGAGCCAAGCCATGTCCTAGCCAAGCCCGAATCTGAGCCTGGCGCAAGCGATGAGAGGATCTCTGCAGCAAGTAGACCTTGCATCAGGAATGGTTTTCGAGTTTCGATGAGCGAAGGAAGTGTCGCGGACCGGCTCTGCTCCTTGGACTTGTCCGGGATTGGCGATATAGCCAAAGCAAGCGTCCGGGTGAGCAACTCGTAGGCCCCCGGACCATTAGCATCGACTGCGAACAGAGCCTTGTAGAAGCCCCTATTTGGCTCGTCTCGGGCTAGGAGCTTAGCAAGTGCGTCGACCGCGTGAGGTGTGTAAGAGTGAAGGTTCGGTTCGTAAGGGGGGAAGAAGAGGGTGTCATTGGACACGGTTGGGCCAGGGGTTGGAGAAAAAGCGAGCAAAAATTGCAATAGACACAGCGCTTGTTCTCGTCCCGGCAATTCCACCAGTCCAGCGATATTGGAGAGCAGAACCACAGTATCCTTCATGAAATCCAGCGTGTTGCTGTGCGTACGCAGCAGCATGGTACGTGTGCCGAGATACCGAATGACGACACAGAGCATCTTGATGACCGATTCGTCGGCGAGGAAGTGGTGATTGTCGTTTTGCTCGCCGGGGAAGGATACGTTGCGCAGAATAGTCGTGATGCATATCAGCCTATCCACGGCGCGATCCAGCTGGTACTCGGTGGTACCAAAGGCGGGGATATCTTTGATTGCCCATCGTTCCAGTCGGCACGCTCGAACAACGTCTTCGTACGGGCTCAGGAGGATTTCATCACACACCTCCACAGTGTGCTCGGCCAGCAAGTCAAGTTGTTCTTCCGCACAGTCAACAAGAGCATCAACCAAGTCATCGCAGTACCTCAGCTGTAGGAAATGCATCTGGCCGGGAGACGCCGAGACTGTGGCAAGCGTATCTAGCGCAAGGCGTACTTCTCCACGTATGCCGCTTTGAAGGCTCCGCGTCAGAGCATGGATGTCGATGTTGCCAAGGTCATTTACCGTGGGAATGGACGGCTCCGACCTGTCCAGGTCGGCTCCCAGCACGTTTGCGGCATGGAGATCGACTCCTCCGTACGTCGACAGTTCTCGCGCACAGGGCTCGTATTCGTCGGACTTTGGTGGCATTCGTGGCATCGCTTGCTCAGTTGCGGTAGCAGCCAGCGGAGCGGTCTGCCGACCGTCGCTCTGGCTCATGGATATGCTACCAGGTCGGTGGTGCACAGGCGACGGCATCGAAAAGTCGTTGGTCACGGAGGGATCCATTCCGCGCGAGAGGCTGTTCCTATTGTGGCCGGGAACAACGTTTGGTTGCGATTGCGCTGGTTGCGGTGTAGAGAACCCATTCACGGGAGGTTGGCCAGGTTTCACAGGCGTCTGTTGTTGCACATGAGGCGGTTGCCCAAGCTGCACCTGTCCCTGATTCATCTGCTGCCCCGGCTGCAGCTGCTTCTGCGGCGTGCCCTGGTTTGCCACGTGCGCATTCTGCTGCATCATCCTCTGCTTCTGCTGCGACATCCAGACCTCCTCGAACTTTTGCAGGTTGCGCTCATACACTTGCTTCAGCATCGGGGCAACGGTCGGAATCTGTACAGGAAGTCCCAGAGACTGGGCAATGTGCACCCATCCGTTTGCCGCCGTCACCGGTTTGAAGCCACCTCTGGACTGCACGACTTGGAACAGCATGACGAGATTGACTGGTCGGTCGCCGACGATCGGATTATGGTCCAGTGGCAGCCCCCTGGCATTCATCAACGCTGCAAGGTTCTTCATGAAGTGTTCCGGGTTTAAGTTGGCCATCGGCCGAGGCTGCGGTCGCATGCCGCCTTGGGGCATCTGGCCGTTTGGCATGCCGGGCATCTGCTGCTTCGGCATCATTCCGCGTCCCATGTTTTGAGCCTGCATCTGCGCCTGCATCTGCATGTTGCCTTGCATCTGCTGTTGAAGTCGCATCTGGTACGCGGCCATCTTTTGCTGGTCCGAAACGCTCTGCGGCCGTTGGTGCTGCTGTTGAGCCTGGCCCTGCTGCTGCGCGTGTTGCTGTTGTTGTTGGTGATGTTGTTGCTGCATCTGCTGTTGCATCTGCTGGTACATGTTGGGTGGCATCTGCCCCATATGCGGAGGCATCTGGCCCATCTGTTGCGGCATCATCTGGCCGCCGGCCATCGCGTTCGGGTTGGGCGAAGGACGAGGGTTCGACGGCGACGGCGCAAATGCAGGGTTGTAGCCGGGAGGCATGTTTTGCATGTACGCGTTCGGTTGGGGGGTGCCATGCTCGGACGGTATGGGCGAAGTCTGCGAGGCGCCGCCAAACTGCTGAGCGCCAGGCGAGAACGGGTGAGGCGAAGCCGTCGCTACTCTCTGTGGCACGTTTCCCGGTCGCATCTGGTTTCCCATGATGGGCGACGGGCTCGCGTTCGCGGAACCATTAGGTTGGAGGTGAGGGAACTGACCCGGGTTCTGTTGGGGCTGGAAGCCGGGGAAGTTTTGTTGCTGCGGCGTTTCGGAGCGCGACGGCGGCTGCATTCCTGGATTCTGCCTTGGGGAGCTGGTGATGCTGTCTTCGTGTGGCCGGGGCCGCTTTGATGGAATCACCGAGTTTGTCTGGTAGACGGGGTTGGGGGGTTGCTGCTGGTTCGGGTTCGGGTTCTGGTAGGCGGCGGCGGGAGAGGCGTGGCGCATCGGGCCGTTCTGCAGACCAGCCATCTGCTGCTGGTGCTGGTTCGAAAACTGGTTGTTGAACTGGGACGTGTTGCCCATGAAGGCGGAGGGATCCATCATGGCACCGGCGGCGTTGGGGTCGTTCATGTGCGGGAAGCCGTTGCCATTGTGGTTGGGGACGGCGTCGTTCATCCAGGCGCTCATGGCGACGAGCCCGACAGGCTGTACGCGACGGCGTCAGCAATCAATAGGAACGCGACCGACGTCCCATTGAAGGGCGCAGGGATGGCAGGGCGATGGGGCCGTGACACGGCACGGAGGGTGGTGATGGACAGACAGACAGGTCGAGTCGCGTCGCGGGTTGGTGGAGGAGTTGTGGTGTGCGTGGTGTGTCTGGGTGGGAAAATGGGCAGATGGGAGCCATCAGTGCATCCGCCGGGGGCAGCGCAGTGAGCAAGCGACCTGAGCGACTAGACCCAGCCCCCTGGGGGTTGCAGGACAGTGGAGTGGCAGCGAGAGAATGAGCGCGCAGATGGGGGGTACATTGCCGGACGCGCCAAACACATAGCAAAAGCGACGTACCTGGGATTACTGCAGCACCAGGCCGTGGGGAGCGGGCAGCGAAAGGGAGACGTCCGCGACAGACGGACTGAACTAGACGTGCAGGGCGACAGACGGCGCCTGCTATGGACCGGCAGCGCAATAGCCCCAGCCCGCGCAATTGCACCGAGAGGCGAGAGCAGAGAGCCGGCGAGTGGTGGAGCGCGCGCGCGGCAGAACTGGCGGCCCCGTGTGCAGCGAGCGCAGCGCAGACCCGCGGGCGCAACAGCAACGGCGGCGGGACGGGCAGGAGAAATTTTCGTACCGGCCGGCAGCGTTCCACGTTGCCAGGCCACCTCAACACCCGACGGGGTCGCGGATCGCCTCGTGACGCCGGAGCCAGATATAACTCTCTGCGGCCAGGGGTACAGCACTGTACGGGTGCGGGTGCGGGTGCGGCGATTGCGGTGCGGTGCGTGGAAGCGAGGTAGAGTGAGTGAATGGCGACGCCTGGTCTTACCTCAGGCCGCGTGAGTGTGGGTTTCAGCTGTGACGGCTCGACGGCACAGCCGAAATGGCGGCTACGGCCTCCAGTGATCTCCGTGCAACAGACGCGCTAGCTTCATCTGGATTAACGCCGAGATGAAGTCGGCCATGCAGCCAATGGGCGCCCCGCGTTAGTGTCCTGCTAGGTTCCACGTGGAGACTGTTAGAGCGACACTTGCTCCAGCCAGCCTAGACCTACCAGAATCGGATCCACCCAATATCGACGGCTTATCAATATCGACACGATGGGACGGATATGCTCCCTCAACTGTTGCCGTCGCAGGATGCGTGCTTGCACCCACAGAACGCGAGGTCCAAGCAAATGCTCTTGTCGGCGCAGCAAGATATTCACAACAACGCGGCCAGGCCGTTGTGTACACCGGTTCCGTGGATGATGACCGTTGATGCTCGCCTAGGAGCTGGGCCAAGCTCTCGGTGCGAGTTTCGTTTCGTCCAGGGCCGATCCGGATGGCAAATGGCGATGAAGGGTGGCGGAATCCAGCAAGCAACCCCAAACAACACTCGGACCTTGCACTCGCATGTATCCATCCTCGGCGTCGTGCCTGGCAGCCCCCATCATCTGGATATCTGAGGCGCTGACGAGATTGCAATGGCCTGGTGCATCTGCTGCTGCATGTCCCAAATCCCGGCCGCAGGAGACTGCCCCGAAGCGAAAGCATGGTCACAGCTTGCGGCCTCACCATCTTGCCGTCCCTCTGACAGCGGGTGAGTAAGGTCCTGGCCGCGCTGTTTCCGAACCAGGTCCGAGGTGAAGATGGGGAATCGCAAGGCATGGGAAGATGGGGAATCGCAAGGCATGGCATTGCCGGACCGCCCAGGACCACGGCTGACGCCGGTATTTGCCAAGCGATGTCGTGCCTTGGCTGCATGGAAACCCGTCCACGGGTATCCCAAGGCCTCCACGACAATCCCTCCGACAAACTTCCACTGGGTCCCTGCTCGAGACGGCGCCTGCCTGCATGGTTACAGATGGCGTCCGCCGCGGCCCCACCACAACAGCAGGGCAGCCGGGGCTCCCACCAAGTCGATTCTCCAGGCCACCTCACGCCACATCACCTCACCCAATTCGTCTGTCCCAGCGGCAGATCCCACTTGGAGGGCGATGACGGGATGATGGCGTGAAGCTTGCGACCACCAGGTCGGTGAGAACGTCACGGCCTCCGCCACGAGGGCGAACAATGGCGGAGGACTGGCGGATCGCGGGCGCTAGCGGGCTGCGTTTTGATGCATCCATGGAACTGGGGTCGTCGCTCCGTACGCCGGATGGAGGCAACCCCTGCTCGTCCGCGTGGCCAAACCGTGCCGTTTGTCGAGTCTGCCCGTTGCTGCCACCACGGCCACCTCGGCGGCCCGTCGGCAGTCATTTTCTGCCCACCGCCATCGCGTCGAATGCGTCTGGGGGCCGTTTCGTGCGATTTCTCAGCCCGCGGTGCCGAGTTTTGCTGTCGCGGCGAGCGCCAGCACGCCCGTGAGTGCCGCTGCTGCCATGTCAGCCACTAACAGTGCTCGAGGGGCCAGAGATGCCAGTAATCGAGCAGCGGGCATGTAAGTGCTGGAGCCAGCGGGAGCGGGCAGCACAACGCAACGAGAAGCAGCGCAAACCGAACTTGGAGGATGGGAATGGGAGGGGAGAGAGGAGAAACGGGAGCACAAGAGTGTTTAAATGGGAGGGAAATCGGCCGCGAGAAGGAACGGGGGGGAAGGGGATTAGTTATGTGACGACTGACTGGCCCTGTGCCCTTCCAGAGTGCGTGAGCGCACCTCTGCCTCCAGGCACACAAAACTCGGCTTCTCCGCTGCCATCCATGCAGGCTGTTTTTGGCGTGGGGCTTGTCCTTTTACTTCGCAACCCATCCGGTCCCTGTGAAGCGGGAGCTGGCTCTCGTTCGACATCATTTCCTCCGTGTCCGCCGATTGAATTGCGTCCCGCCAGCCGCCCGCCATCGCGAAGCACCACTTCGCACCCGCTCCTTCACGCCTCCCCACCGCCCAGACCAAGCAAGAAGCAGCAATGCCAAAGCCGCCGCCCAACCGCCACGCTTACTCGTACTCGTACTTGGCAGCCGGGCCCCCGATCCTGTGTCCTGTGACAGGGGCGGCTCGGCCGTTTGCGAACTCGTGATGGATGTGTTGGTAATGAATCTAGGCCCAGGCCCTGTCAGGGCATCAGCAGATAAGACTGAGGTGCCCGATGAGGGGCGTTGCGGCGGCTTGGTGACAACACATCAATCTCTCCGCGCAAATGGCAACAGAAGAAGGCTTACCCAGCTATTGTATCGCGCCCCCGAATCGTCTGTCCAACTCGACAATCTCCTCGCCGCCTCCATCCTCAGCGTGTCTCTTGGGGGCCGTCCCGTTTGCACCCCACATGGAGCACGCCCTTACCCCCGTAGGTCCGAGGTGCCTGGCCTGGATGCCCTTCATCATGGTGCTCAAGCACCCCCAAGGGTCGTGGGATTGAGCCGGAATCCTAATGACTCGTCGTGCGGTGTGAGCCTCGGAGCAAGCAGTCCATGGCTAGGATGCTATGCTGGCCGTGGCAGGCTGCTGTTGCACGACGATCTGTCAGACGGCCCAGGTCCGTGGTTTCTGTCCAAACGCCGCGCCAATTACCGGTACAACGACGACGCATCCACGCGGAGTCTGTTTGGTGCTCACTTGCTGGGATGCGCGACCCTTTGACCCCTTTCACCCGGCACTATTAGCCTCCGAGTGGCAAGGGGCGTCCATCCATTTCTCGGAGGCAATGTTCTTGATTTCACGCCAAGTCACCGTCGGCTTGCCGAATCATTAGCTCCTCGAGCTGGCGTTAATGCATGTTGGACATTCGCCCAACCCTCTCTGACGAGTGGACTCTTCCCCATGGATGCGTCTCGGCGTCTGTCGGCACATTGTCAGCCTGGTGTGCTGGTGCGACGGCCCGCCGCCCATGGCGTTTCCCTGCGGAGCGTGATTCCTTTCCTTTCCGCCTGCTCCGGAATCATGTCTTGATCCGAACGCTGGCCCTACCCTAGAGCGACGATGTTGAGGTACCGTCGTGAGAGACAACTCGACATTTCAAGCAATGCGATGGCCTCTGGTACTGCCAGCTTTGTAGGCATGTCCTCTAGCGCTTTACGGTACTAAATTCTCGCCGGTTTTGTACACCTGTGTGCCTAGATTCAACACTGTTGGTGGAGCGCCTCGGCTGTACGAGTATATTTACACGTATCATGGCAACTTGAGCTCCAATACACACCAGCTCTCGAGTCGCTCAACGATTCGGGTAAACATTCAAGGTATGTAGCTATATACACGTCATGACATCGCTACTTTACTCTTGGTGTGCTCTAAAACCGCCCTGATACCCTCATCTAGGTCGCTCAACGCTAGATACGTATCTATCCACTCTGCCGTCTTGCGCTCTAGCGCCTGCCTGTCAGTCGTTGACTCCAACCTCTCCGTCAAACGACCAAGAACGTCGCGTAGGTTCCGGGGGAACTCGGCAGTATAAGGGCTCAGCCCTAAGATGGGCTGTCGAACGTGGCAATTGCAAGTCGAGGGATGGTCTGGGAAGTGCTTGTTGAGAGAATCTAGCACGTGCTGGGATACCTTGGGCTGAACAGAGACCTCGCGGAAGGCTGTGAGCATGACGAAGAATGATTCTGCAACTTCTGGCTTGAAGAAGGCCTGCTTCTGCGATATGTCGAAAATGGCAATCGGTATGGCCCCGTCCATTGCGGGGTTGGACTTGAGTTGCTCGGAGGCCTGCTTGTCGATGACCTTGGCTTGCGCTTTTGATGGTTCTGGCAGTCCGCTGCCGCCGTCCTCGCTATCATCCTCATCACCATCGTCGATTCGCAGCTCGTCGTCGTCTTCCACCCGGTCGGGCCGCAACGGGTCCTTGCCAGGCTTGCCCTTTCGCTTGTCCACCTTCTCCAGCCACTCCATCTCGCACTTGGCGTATTCGACCCATAGCGTAAAGTCCTTTGTGCAGAATCGGCAGCCTCGCATGAAGAAGCCTCGCGCCGCTGCCATGTCTCCGTTGCGGGCGGATCGCCGGCCGGCCATGACCCACAGCTCAGGGTCGGTCGGCGTCATGCGGAGGGCGTTGGTCATGGTCTTGCGCCATCGCTTTGCCGCCTTGACGCTGGCTGTGTATGCGAGGTACTCGCGCCACAGCTTACCGCTCGCAGGATGTCTGTTGACGGATCGCTCGTAGATTGCGAGAACGCGGCCCTGCCCGGCGTGCGCCGAGTTGAGGTGGCGGACCTTGAGTCGCTGGCAGCGCTTGCTTCGTAGGGCCTCGAGGGACCGCTCCCACTTGGCATACGAGGACCACTCCGAGGGCTCGTTTCCGGGCGACAAGACCCTGTGCTCGTAGTCGTTGCGCTTCTGGACGACCGTCCGGATCTCCTCCTGGGAATGGATGTTAGCGCTGGCAGCCGAGGGGAGGCGATGAACGGGACACACCCTGGAGAAGATTTCCTTTTCCTCCCACTCTCGCAACTGCGGGACCGATCGCTCGAGGTAGAACCTCGCCTTTTCAGCGACGCCGGCCATGATTGCAGCCTCTTATGGTACAAGTGCGCAGCGGTGCTGGCAAAGGACAGGCAAGTTACTTCGTAGACGGGCTGGTTTAATCCACGAGGCTGCCATGAAGTTTTTTTTAAGCGGGGAACGCACCAAGCCCAAAGCCCAGCCTCGCAGGAGCAGAGGTTTCACTGGCCGACGCCCTCTGATGACGCTGCGTCACCGGCCAATGGGCGCGCGGATGTAATTAGGGGGCGGCAACCAGACTTGACACGCGCACCATGGGCCATCACGACAAAGCTCCGAGGCGCGAATCCAGTCCTACCGTCACCACTCGCCCCCGTCCCCTCGTTTTGCCTTCAACGTCGCGAGCTGTCCCTCCGGATGTCCCGGATGGTGCTGTGATTCTTGCTTGATCCGCCTCTCTTTTGTCTGTCCCCATGGCGCCCAAATACAAGGACAAGGACGGCGGCGTCGTCCTCAGCTTCGGGGGGCAGTGGGTGAGCTGGACGCATACGGTTGTCGCATACAGTGAGTTGCCCCGGTCCCTGGGACCCGATTGATGCTGATGGATGGTTGCAGCGGCCTTCCTGAGCGCGCTGTTTGTCGGCGTCGCGCTGCACTACCGCAAGATTGTCCAGAATGAGTTCTACGGCTACCCCGACGAGTGGTTCCCTTCCGTCTCGGCGACGATTGGCGATCGATACCCCGAGCGGTCCTTTTTCATGATCTTCATTGCCATTACATCCGGTATGGCCTCACTCTACATGTGCACTGCGCTGATACGTGTTGCTGATCTGTACACTGTACAGGGCCTCGCTTTGCGCTCGTCGGCTTGTGGTATCTCTTGACGCGGAAGCCCGGATCGAAGCTCCCCGGCTTCGTCGCCTCGATGGGCTTCCTGCGTACCCTTACCTGCGGTGGCTGGACCTACATCACCTCGACAGACGACCACGACTGGCACGACATCTTGATGATCTCCTACATCGTTGCGACTCTGCCCTGGACGACTGGCTGCATCGCCCTGAGCCCAGCGAACCCCCAAGCGATCAAGTATCGCAAGTACCTGGCAGGCGCCTTCTTCGGGACGCTTGTTCCTTTGGTTTACTTCTTCATTCAACACAAGGTCCATCGCGTCGCTGGAGGTACGCTTCTTGACCGCTCGAGACATGCTTGCGGCGATGCTGACGGACGCAGCTTACACCATCTATGCCTTTTTCGAGTGGGCGTTGATCATCTTGGACGTGGGCTTCGACGCCGTCACGGCGCTCGATTTCCAAACGTTTGAAGTCTTGGTAAGGGATGTCAAGGGAACTAGCAAGGGGTACGTGCAATGGCTTCCGAGATAGTGCTGGCTTCTTGTACAGTCACGTCCAATATACTCGTTTGACGGGCCATCGTCTAAGTCGTTTGCAGTGAGAACTTCTCGTCCGTTCCGTCCGCCGTCTTGGAAAAGGAGTAAGTGCCCCCCCTGGATCTTGATGGAGATAGTCTACTGACAGGGCGACTAAGGAAGGACAAGGTCATTGGCGGCGTCTTCTCCCTCCGATTCACGTGGTCCGAGGCCCTCGACACCGCTGCCGATGTCTACCACGGCGTAAGTCGACCCTACTCACAAGACAATCCGGCGTCTAACGACTTGACAGTTCATTTTCTGGTCCATGCTCACCAGTCTGGGTCTTGTTGTCTGGTGTAAGTCGTCCATCTCCCCTTAGCCTTGACTAACGTCTAACATTTCCGCAGACTTTCCTCTTTGGCACATGGGGATTTCCGGCTATGAAGCCTTCGTCATGGCTTCGGTCTCACCAGCGCTTCTGGTAGGCCCACTCCGATCCATCATCGTTAACAACCTTCGCATCATCCACCTGCTGTCACTCGCCGGTGTCGCCGCGTATCTCGTTGTCGACCCGGCCCGCCGACTCTTCACCGTCGGCTTCGGCGTTGCTATGTCGACTGTGGGCTGGGTCGCTACCCTGTACTCCGAGTCCATTCACGAGACCCGGTTCGAGTCCAAGCTGCTTGGCCTGATGGTTGGGTTGATCCTGTCCTCGACCGCCAAGTTCGCCTGGCAGACGAACAACCCAGTGTGGCCCATCATGCATGCAGCAAATGGCGGGTGGAACGCCACCGGCCTTGTCCTCGGACTCTTGGCTGCACTGCGATTTACACGCAAGGCGCCCCTGACGAGCGGCTCCTCGCCCCGTGGCAAACAGGGAGGCTCGGCCCTTCTTGCGGCCTTTGGCATTGGTGGCCTGTTCTTCGGCCTGCACTCCCTCCTGTCCGACACCAGCACGATGATCCTGTGGGTCTGGGAAGGGTTCCCAGTTCGTGGTCCCTACTTCTCTACCCACGGCTGGTGTACCGTTGCTGCCATGTCGGCTGGCCTCTTTCTCGGCATCTGCAAGCCCTCCCTGGCGGGTAGCTGGTTGCCATATGCTGTGGGATCACTCAGTGCCATGGTGTTGACGCTCTTTAGCCACTGGTTTGGGTATTATGGTGGTCTTGGCCTCGCTGCCTATCTGATGGCCATCTCCGTGCCTTTGATCTCCACGGCTTCCAGGACAAGCCCTGCGGTCACGTTTGGCCTCGGCTTCTTCATCTACGTCTTCCTGGTCCTGTTCCACGTCTGGGTTGTCGCATACGCTTTCGTTCCCGGCGGTCCTCTTGTTCGTGAGCACACGGACTGGATCATGGTAACCATGGTGGTCCTGATTGGCGCTGGCGTTTTCAACTTCAACGCCTCGCAACCGCGGAAACAGCAGCCTCGACGCTCGTCTCTGTCGCAGCACAAGAAGTACTTTGGGATTTCCACCCTCATTGTCAACATACTCTTCCTGTGCGCAGCCTTTATGCGATTCCCCACCAACGACTACAAGCCGTACCACGCCAACGACCGTGTTCTTACGGCTGGCATTTGGACCATTCACTTCTCCCTGGACAACGACATGTGGTCATCCGAGTATCGCATGCGCGACCTCATCAAGGAGATGGAACTAGATGTTGTTGGCCTCCTCGAGTCGGATCTCCAGCGCATCATCATGGGCAACCGTGACACCACCCAGTTCCTCGCGGAGGACCTCGGCATGTACGTCGACTACGGGCCGGGCCCCAACAAGCACACCTGGGGCGCGGCTCTCCTGTCCAAGTTCCCCATTGTAGAGTCCAAGCACCACCTCCTGCCTAGCCCGGTCGGCGAGCTGGCCCCGGCCATTCACGCAACGCTGGATGTCTACGGCGAGCTCGTCGACGTCTTTGTCTTCCACTCTGGACAGGAGGAGGACCCGGAGGATCGACGCCTGCAGTCCGAGTACCTGGCCAAGCTCATGGGCTCGACTCCTCGCCCTGCATTCCTCCTCAGCTACCTCGTGACGAAGCCCCTCGAGGGCAACTACAACACCTACGTCAGCGAGAAGTCGGGCATGCACGACATTGACCCCACGGACTGGGACCGCTGGTGCGAGTACATCCTGTACAAGGGTCTCAAGCGCGTCGGCTACGCGCGCGTCAGCCGCAGCACCATCACCGACACGGAACTCCAGGTTGGCAAGTTTGTGATTCCGCACTCGCCGGGCGAATCGACGCAGCTGGAGGCCCGGTCGGCCGAGGAGCGCGACCACCGCGTACAAGAGTCGGAGGTGCCTGAGGGCTGGAGGTTCCCAGCCATCTTCAGAGGGAACGGCGTGAGAGATCATAGATACCACGTGTTTGACGAGCCGAGATACTACAACTAAAGAAGAGGAAATGGGGGTTGTTTTGGAAGATGCTTGCTAATAGTGGAAAATTGTACTGATAGTTGAGGACGGTGTGAAATAGCACGGTTCGGATTCCGATTCTCGGCTTCGCAACAGTGAGCAATGCTTAGGTCCAGGTAATGAGCTGGAGGTCTGGCGTTACCGGCCTGAATGGGCTCTCCGCAGCTACCGGAATGCAAAGTTTTCAGCTTCTGCAGGCCGCGGCCAATCGGTGTCAATGGAGTGGCTGATGGGCCCGCTTCCCCACAAGCCCTCCCGGGAGTTCGGGGAGTCGCATGTCGACATGGAGATGGCTCATCTTGGACACGTTTTGCAGTCTCGCACTCACTTCTCTTCATCGTCGTCTGGGTTGGTTGCGTCAGACAGCCGCAAGCCACCGGCAACACAATTGCCCACCTGCACCTGCGGGGCGATGACGCCGCCGGCACAAGTCGACGGATGGGGCCGGCAGATCCCCACAATTTCCTCCGGCTCCCCCGCGGAACGGAGGCGGAATCGATCCAACGGCGGCTTAGGACGGAGGCCACGCGCCGATACGGGGCAGTCTGGGGCTCGAACCTGACAGGCTTGATGACGGTGACGTCTGGTTGTCGCTACGCCTGATGATTTCTGGGGATGTCCGGGATGTCTGGGGATGTCTGGGATGTCTGGGATGTCTGGGGATGTCTGGTGACGTCTGTGTTACTCGTATTGTGGCATGCAAGGAATAATACCTGGTGCTACTTCGTACATACATTAGTGCCACCCCGAGCCTAGCCGCCGATCAAAACCAGCCATCGCCACAGTCGATAGTGTCTGTGCCGCGGAAAGCCGCGGGCATCGTGGAGGGGACGACGCTTCGGTTTCCGTTTCCGTTTCCTCTCCTCCTCCTCTTCATATTATTCCTCGTCTCTGCAGGACCTAGTCGACCAACATTCGCCATGGAACCGGATCTGGGACACTTGCGGATTTACCTGGGGCTCCTGCTCGGGGGTGGTGCTCTCTATGTAAGTCGTGCTGGCGAAGAAGGTTGTGGAGGAGGATGAAGCCTCGTTGACTGCTCGTTGACTGCTCGTTGACTCTTCCTCGCGCAGACGCTCGGCCTCGTCGTGTACAGGATATTCTTCCACCCGCTGGCGAAATACCCCGGGCCTCTGCTCGCCAAGATCACCGATGCGTACCAGCTCTACCACGCCTACAAGGGCGACCGCCATCTCGAGTTCTGGCGCATGCACCACAAATATGGTAGGTCGGACGTCGGAGCCACCGCCGTACGCACTTCTCGACACATGCACTGACACGAGGCGCAGGCAAGGTCGTCCGCTTCGGCCCCAACTCCGTCTCTTTCAACTCCAGCCAGGCGCTCAAGGAGATCTACGGCTTCCGCTCCAACGTGCGCAAGGCCGAGTTCTACAACGCCTTCGTGCACCCGGCGGCCAACACACACAACACGCGCGACAAGGAGGTGCACGCCCGCAAGCGCCGCGTCCTCTCGCAGGCCTTCTCCGAGAGCGCCATGAAGGAGATGCAGCGCTACATCCTTGGCAACGTGCGCATCTTTTGTGAGCAGCTCGGCCTCGGCGACGGCGGCGCCGATGCAAAGGCCTGGTCGCGCCCGCGCAACATGAGCGACTGGTGCAACTACCTCGCCATGGACATCCTCGGCGACCTCAGCTTCGGCAAGGCCTTCCACATGCTCGAGCGGCCGGACAACCGCTTTGCCCTGGAGCTGGTCGAGGCGGCCACTACCCGGCACCTCATCGTGAGCCTCGAGCCGTCCCTCCCCCGAGCCGGCCAATGCTGACATGAGGACCAGTGCGGCACCATGCCCATCGTCGACAAGCTCAAGATCGACAAGTTCCTCTTCCCCAAGCTGGCCGCCGGCCGCGCCCGCTACATGGCCTACAGCAAGGGCCAGCTGACGGAGCGCACCAAGCTCGGCGAGGAGACGGACCGCCGCGACTTCTTCTTCTACCTGCTCAAGGCGCGCGACCCGGAGACGGGCCTGGGCTTCAGCACGCCCGAGCTCTGGGGCGAGTCCAACTTGCTGTGAGCTGGAAACGACAGGGTCATGGGAGGAGACGGACGCTGACATGTGTGGCACAGCATCATCGCCGGCTCCGACACCACGTCGACCGCCATGGCGGCCACCATCTTCTACCTCGTCCGCAGCGCCCACGCCCTCGGGCGCGTCACGGAGGAGGTCCGCAGCAGGTTCGGCGACGTCGAGGACATCGTCCACGGCCCGGCCCTCGGCGGCTGCTCGTACCTGCGCGCCTGCATCGACGAGGCCATGCGCCTCTCCCCCTCGGTCGGTGGCATCCTGCCCCGCGAGGTCCTCGCCGGCGGCATCACCATCGACGGCCAGACCCTGCCCGCGGGCACCGTCGTCGGCACTCCCCACTACGCCATCCACCACAACGAGGCCTACTACCCCGTGCCCTACGGCTACGCCCCCGAGCGCTGGCTCGGCGGCGAGGTCAACCTCCTGACGGGCAGGCAGACGACCGAGGACGACGCCGCCCGCGCCCACAGCGCCTTCTGCCCCTTCAGCATCGGCCCGCGCGGCTGCATCGGCAAGGGCCTCGCCTACGCCGAGATGTCGACCACGCTGGCGCGGATGCTGTACCTGTACGACCTGCGGCGCGCCGTCGGCGTCGTGGACCCGGGCGAGGGGCGGGCGGACCTGGAATGGGGGCGCCACCGCGAGAGCGAGTTCCAGCTCGTCGACACGTTTACCAGTGCCAAGAAGGGCCCCATGGTGGAGTTTCGCAGGGCCGAGAGGGCTGGCTGAGCCCTGAGAATGACGGAAATTACCATCGGTCCTTGGACAGCAAATCGGATTTTTGGGGGGCAAATCAGATTTATGGCGAGATGAGAGCGCTGACGACATCGGCTTCCACCAGACTCACTCATCGTTGTGGTGGTGAGTTTGAGCCTGAAGAGTGAACGCTCGATGAGAGAGACCATTGCTCAAAATCCCATCGTCTGCGACTGCGTGAAGTGAGTCTCGACACGCCTTCTGCACAAGGCGTGCGGATGATGTGCTCATCGATCGTGCTGTGCTCAAGCTGCCTCGGGTAGGTTGAGTCGGCGTCAGACCGGCGAGTGAACGTCTCGATGAGCCAGCGCCGAAGCGCCTGAGATAAGCCCTGAAGCAACCCCGCCACAGCGCACGGTGGCACGCGTACGCGCTAAGTCGCGCCGTCTCAACACTACTGAACCTTACCACGTACTAATACCTAGCACCCGAGGCTGGCGAGGCTGGCGGGACGATCCAATGTTCTTTTTCGCGTCTCAACTTCGATCCGTCGTCTCTCCGCAGCGCCCCCTCGACCGGCCGCCGCCACCATTCTTCCGTCGCGCGACGCCGCAGCTCGCCAGCCCGTTTGCCTCCCGACATGACGTGACCGAGTCCAGGCCGATCCAGACGACGACGACCAGGACGACGGCGCCGACGCCGACGCCGACGCCGACGCCTCGCATCGAGCGGCTGCCCGTCATGACGCTGTGTAAATTCTACCAGCAGGGCAACTGCAAGTTTGGCAGTACGTGTACCCGGACTGTCGCGACCCTGGACCCGGTATTCTGGCTTCAGGAGAGATTGCGGAGACTGCCCGGCCGCGTCTGGGCGCGTTTCCTGCTGTTTCGCCGTGACCGAAAAGCTGACTCGGACCCGTCTAGACAGCTGTCGATTCGAACATCCCGCCCGCAACCAGCCGCAGAACCGCTTCGGCGCTCTATCCGGAGGAGGAGTAGGGGGAGACAGCCGTGGAGCGAACCAAGACCCGATCGGTATGACCCCCCCGCGGCGTCAGTGCAGACTAGACGGACAAGATGCTGACTGCCGCACAGCAACAAAGTACGGCATATCTCCAGCCGGCATCGAGACGGACCTGTCGACGGAGAAGCCGCAATGGATCCTCTCCGCCTACGCCCCCGGGAGAGACGCCCCGGACCAGCTGTTTGGAGGATACCCCCGCGAGCAGAGCTTCGAGGAGCTGCGTCTCCATTACATGGCCGGCAAGGCGGCGGGGAATGAACAACAAGCTGCGAGTCTCCCGACTGCATAGCATGCTCTGCCTAGAGGGGCGCGTGTGCTAACTCGTCGCAGCTCAGCCAAGCCCAGGAGCTCTACCAAAACGCGCAGCAGCAGATCGAAACCGCCATTCGCAACGTGCAAGAGGCGGCGCGTTTCATCATCGAGGGTGAGAATCGACACCCCAATCGACATGAAATCTGCCGTGAGGGGACACAGGGGGCACCCTTTGGGGAGTTTCTCGTGGGCAGGCGGCGCAACGCCAGTACCGGTGCACCAGCCCTGGCGAACCCGTTTGCCTCGGGAGCCAGCAATGCTGCGTCGCCATTTGGCGGAGGAGCACAGCAGAGTAGCTCTCTCGGCCAGCCCTCTACTTTGGGCCAAAGGCCTAATCCGTTCGGAACGCCAGCCTTTGGCCAGCCAGCTCAGCCTGCCTCAGCTTTCGGCCAGCTCGCTCAACCGGCCTCTGGTTTTGGCCAACCCTCACAGCCATCGTCGTCACCATTTGGCCAGCCACAGCTAGCCCAGGGAGCCACAGGAGGAGGGCCCTCGGCTTTCGGTCAGGCACCGCAGACATTGTCCGCCTTTGGGCAGCCCTCAGCGCTCGGCGCGAAACCAAACCCCTTTGGTACCCCTGCCTTTGGCCAGCCGGCGCAGCCGAATGCTCAAGCCGGTGCCTTTGGACAACCGAGCCAGCTGGGCCAGAATCCCAACCCGTTTGGGTCCAATGCCAACGCAACTGCAAGCTCAAGTCCCTTTGCGACTGTGGGTGGCGGCAGCAACAACACTCCTGCGGCAAATGCGTTTGGAGCCCCGAGCTCTACCCAAGCCAACGCGGCACCCAACGCGTTCTCTTCCGACTCTACAACGCAAAACAACAATGCGCCGAGTCCATTTGGCCAACCTACACAACCGTCTGCTAGTCCCTTTGCTCAGGCACCTGCGACAGCGCCAGCATCAAAACCCTTTGGCGCAGCGAACCAACAATCGCAAGAAGCCAACAATCCTTTTGCGCAGAAGCCGCAGCCTCAAACAAACGGCGCGTTCGGACAGCCTGCCAGTAATCCCTTTGGGCAGAACACGTCCCAGAATACCGCCCGGAGTGCCACCAGTCAGTTTGGACAGCAGCCTGGTGCCTCGCAACCCAACCCCTTTGGCGCCGCTCAGACGCAGCAACAGCCTGCGGCAGCAGCCCAGGCAGGCAACCCCTATCCGCCGGGCAGCACGAGGCAACACCCACCGCCGGAAGCCTACATCTCCAAGACCATGGACGGGAGGCTGGCAGCTTTCAAGGGCAAGCCGGTGACGTACAAGGATGGCCAGCCAGGGAACAGGGCATTCGACGGAACGTGGAGGCGCATCTGGTTCCCGAACGGGGCGCCGGGATACTACAAGGACACGGAGTTGCCACCGGACCAGTACGATGGCAAGTCCAAGGCTCAGTGGGAGGCTTTTGCCCAGACGGGAGAGTTTGCGAATGAAATCATGCCGGACCTGCCGCCGCCGAGAGAGTGCACGCGGTGGGACTTTTGAAAGCAGGGGAGCAAGGGAGCAGGCGAAGGCAAGGGCTATTGGCGCTGTAATAAATATAAGGTGAAGGCAGCATTTGACGGCGTTGAGGACTGCATCGCGGGATGGGGATGCTTGTATTTAAGCTCTCGGCGAGGGCCTCTGGGTTTTCCGAGATTTGGAAGGGTCAACAGGACCAGCCATGATCGATGATATGTACACTACTGCTTGAAAATCCTGGAAATATACTGTAACCCCTTTCGCTTCCACGCAGACTTGCAGACATTCTCTTCAACGGAGTGCACGAGTGCCTGTTTTATCCCTACTGATGGACGACCTGGGGGCCCCCGTAGGTGCGCGGGATCCCGCGCACCTACAAGACCTGGGGTCCTGCTTACGGAAGCACACCGTCAGTCACCTGACCAAACGCGTAGTGTTGTCTTTGGTCACTGGGGTGACGCGCTAGCTTTCCTGCACTTGGCACCCGACAGCATCTATCGGCGTGACCCGATTGAGAGACGCTTTTGTGTGGCAAAATGGATGCGAGACCGCTGCTTCCTCAGCCCGATTTCGGGACGATTTCCGGCAACTTTGATGCCTTGTCGGAGCAGTTTGCGTTGTGCGCGAATCTACCCGCCGTGGATGGCAGCGCCCGTTTGATGCAGAGGATGGACGCTGTGCTGGAACAGCTTACCCTGTTGAACCGCAAGGTGGACATTTTGGACCGCAAGGTGGACGGTTTGGACCGCAAGGTGGACGGTTTGGGCCGCAACGTCTCGGTCTTGTAAGTCGAGATGCCTTTTCTTCCTCAGCATGGCTTGCTGACCGTCCGTTTTCCTACAGGAACCGGAACGCAGTGGTGCGGACTCAGAACAGCACGGTGGTGCGCGGGGATGTCGACCTGGTGCCTTTGTACAGCGTCCTCACGGGAGACGTGATTGATGGCTTCCCCCGGAACGTGGACCAGTTAGAGAGACTACCTGGTGAGTGGACGACCCTAGGCTTGTGGCGTTATACCGACTGACGTCTTGGATAATAGCGCGAGAGGTAGATCAGTTGTTGCGACATCTAGGGGAATCTGCAGTAGGCTCCGCGGCGGAGAAGAAGCGGAATTTGAAGTTCGCATTAGGATTGGTTACGAGGGCGTTGTGATGCTCTTGGACCACGGAGGTCATCTCACGCCAGCAACGGCGGGAAATGCCAGCAACGGCGGGAAATGCGAGCAACGGCGGGAAATGCAGGCATCGTAGGGCAACGGTGGACAAGGCACAATAGCCGGCACCACAAGGCACTATAGGCATCGTGAATAAAGCTCTAGGAGTAGCTAGACCATATAGGTTGCCGAGATTGGAATTTTTTGCTTTTAGCGATACGAAGGTCGAGCCCGAAAGTAATGTCACCGCCCCCACCCGTGTGGCGAAGGCGCTGAATCTATCTTTTACCTCGAACGGAGTACTCCGTATACGAAGTAGAACTAAGAATAACGGCAGTCTCATCGCTC
>NRSZ01000198.1:37003-58415 GCA_002901185.1 Tolypocladium capitatum
AGGGTCCGCCACACGGGTAGGGCAGTGACATTACTCTTGGGCTCAACCTTCGTACCTTTATACTAACTATTTTAAGAGGGGCATGGCGCGGTCCGATACAGGCGGTCAGGCAGAAAACGTGGCTCTCCACAACCTCCACAGCGACGACGACTTGCTTTTGCCAACTTTTGGTCTCGTCATTGCCACCACGACTTGGATGTGCCCGGACCCTCGTTTCTGGGCGTGCAGAGTATAAAGTTGATCAACCGGCATCATCATCACGACCAAGTCAATCAAGCCTCAATTGACCCATCGAATAAATCATCGTCTGTTGTGACTGTTCGACGGCACAAGGGGCACAACCTTTTGACACGTCTCGACTTTTTATCATCACCGCCGTCTTCTTAACGGACATGCACCAAGAACACCAGTATCTCGACCTTGTGCGGGAAATCCTCGAGCTTGGGGAGCACCGGCCGGACCGCACTGGCACAGGAACCTACTCCCTATTCGCGCCGCGGCCGCTCAAGTTCTCCCTCAACCAAGACGGGACCCCGATTCTGCCGCTCCTGACCACGAAGCGCGTCTTCCTGAAAGCCGTCGTCGCCGAGCTGCTGTGGTTCATCGAGGCCAACACGTCGTCGCTCGCGCTGAGCGCCGCCGGCGTCAAGATCTGGGACGGCAACGGGTCGCGCGAGTTCCTCGACAGCGTTGGTTTGACGCACCGCGAGGTCGGCGATTTGGGGCCCGTCTACGGCTTCCAGTGGCGGCACTTTGGCGCCGAGTACGTGGATGCGGAGGCCGACTACACGGGCCAGGGCGTCGACCAGCTCGCCGACGTGGTACATAAGCTGCGGACGAAGCCGTACGACCGACGTATAATCCTCTCTGCGTGGAACCCAAAGGACCTGAAGAGCATGGCCCTGCCGCCTTGCCATATGTTTGCCCAGTTTTACGTGTCGTACCCGCGGACGAAGCGATCTGTGGCGACGATGAATAGCAGCGGTGCGGCTGCTGAGGATGGAGAGAATGGGGAGTCTGGGGAGAATGGGGGGAAACCTCGGGGCCACTTGCACTGCCAGCTATACCAGAGGTCTTGCGATATGGGCCTAGGCGTCCCGTTCAACATTGCCAGCTACGCGCTGCTGACGCACATGCTTGCTCATGTGTGTGAGCTGGTGCCAGGTAGCCTTACGCACGTCATGGGCGATGCCCATGTCTATCTCGACCACGTTGACGCGCTCAAGGAGCAGTTGGATCGCGAGCCGCGGGACTTTCCCGAGCTGGAGATTGCGCGCGAAAAAGGCGGCATCGTTGACGGCTGGAAGGCCGAGGACTTTGTGGTCAAGGGGTACAACCCGCACAAGTCTATTCCTATGAAGATGTCTGTATAATAGGGCGGGACGACCCGGGGTGGTGAAATGAAGATGCCTGTCTCGCCATGAGTCTCCTCTACGTACCGTGCTGGCTTTCCATCTCCCACCAGGTGTGCGCCATGGATGCCGGGATCCCACTTGATGAGCAAGATGGTCGACTACAATTCCTCGGCGTCCCTCGACGCCAAGGACTGGCTGAGCACAGCAGGTGAAAAGGTCGCCGGCAATGGCCGCTGCCGATGCCAAGGCCGACGGAGTGATGCAAACGCCTGGCTTGGTGCCGCAAACATACGTCCTGAAAGCCCATCGACCATCGACACGAACCGAGCACCTTTCTTTAAGAACGCTAGAGCGCATATACGATACCGATCTGGTCATTCGTATGTACTCGATATCGCTGCGGGTACGAACATGTAATCGCTGAGAGATGTGCTGGACGCGCATCGATCTGGGTCCTGCCCGGCGAGCCTGTGGCCCGCGTTACTGCGTAGCAGTGCAGTACCGATCCCGGCAGACGGGGCACGTGTGCTCTCGCGGCACGTCGTCATCTCCTTGCTGGACACCGGTATGCTCTACGACCTGCTGTGCGGGCTGCTCTCGGGATTGAAACTCCTTGGCCCACCAGCCGTCTAGCCACCCTGAATGGAAGCTGTGGCTACACCTTGGCAGTGTCGAGATCTCATTTGCAGGGGTCGGCGGCTGGAGCACATCTAGTTCGATGCCTTCACTGCCTTCACTGCCATGGTCTCCTTGCACGGTCGACGGTGTCGCGGCTACTGCGTCTTGTTCAGTGCTGCTGTCGTCTGTCCAAGAGTATGAGCAAATTGAGCTGCATCAGGCACAAGGCAAGTCAGCTGCGCCTGGCTAGGCAAGGGAAGAGATATGCCATGGCCGATGGGGATGAAGGACGTCGGACTCACCACCTGTGGACCCCCCCTTGGTCGGTGGAGCTGGAAGCCGTGTCAATTTGCTGGTCAGAGGCCGGTGTGACAGGTCTTCTCATCGACCAAACCGTCCATGGCTCCAGCCGTAAGTCAGCCCTTGCCAGCATCCCAACCGTCAATGGCTCCAGCTGTAATTGAGCCCTTGCCAGCGCCCCAGCCGTCAATGGCTCCCGCTGTAATTGAGCCCCTGCCAGCATCCCCATCAGCTCTCTGTTTCGCGGGACCCCGTCGTCGGCACCCAGGCGCCGCCCGGGCCAGAACAGGAACCGGGGCCGGAACCAGAACTGAGGCCAAGGATAAGTCGCATGGGTGAAGCGCCGGAAGCCTCGGATACACTAATAGCTATGCCATGACGGTCCGTGGTTAGCGATAGTTTCTGTCCATAAGCGTCGGAAGGGGACACGAACAGGCTCCATCCGACCAGGACGACAGCGACGGCACCAACCAGAGGGACCAAGGCGGACACCAGCACCACGAACCGAGGCAGCATCGTAACGCGTTGATGTCAAAAGGAACGTGAATAAGTAACGCATGGAGGTGGGTAGATGGAAACGGGACGACGATTCCATGGTGAAATTGACCCGTCCATGTCTGGGTAGGTGCCCTGGAGGTCAGGAGCTTTACCCCATGCTCCCGCCTGTTCTTGCTGTTACTCCCATTGCCAGCTCATGCCGATGCTGGGAAAGACATGGCCAGGAGCTCATCATGGACCGGATGCGACCGTTTGCCAAGTACCGAGTCCGCTGGGAGGAAGGCAGCAAAGGTTCGTGCATCGGAATCTCCAGGCTCAGTGCCCGCTTGCCTAGAGGGGCAGGTATGCAAGCCCCCCTGTCGACATGTATCCATACCTTTCTTGTTTCTTTGGCTCCAACTTGCAGCGGCCTTGAGTTGTGGACCGAGGCACAACGCCAGGCCGCCGATCCTCCCGGCTTAACCGGCATGGACCCTGTGTGCAGACTCCAGAAACCGTTCCGAGTGTGAAGCACGATCTTGTATTAGTGCACAGGCCAAGTGCACGCGATCTGGGCTGTTTCCTCCCAAACTCGAGGCAGGGAGAACTCGGAACAACCACTTGCAATCGTCCCTCGGAACGCACAGGGATCGCTGTCTGCTCTAGCCTTTGGCTGGATCAGGTTTGAGCATCGGCTTAGCGTCTCCCGAGATCCGAGGAAGCAGCAAGATATTCCTTCCAGCCGAGCTCCTCCAACTTGGCCGCTTTCGCAACAACGTAATCGCTCATATCTCTCATGCACTTTGCCATTGCCTGTCTGCTGCACGCCTGGTCGCTGCCTCCCAGAATCTTCACAGCCAGCAGCGCTGCATTGGTAGAATTGTTGATCCCTACCGTTGCAACGGGGCAGCCGCGTGGCATCTGCACTCTGCTCAAGAGGCTGTCTCGACCATCGAAGCGGGACTCGGCCCTAGCACGCCCGTGATTGCCGGTGTGATGAAGAGTCCATATCCCCAGTCGCTCGATATCGGTGCCCCGTCGGGAACCTGCATGGGCGGTGGAGCCGGCTTTGGGGGTCCCGGCTTCGAAAAGAAGGAAGACCGGCTGGTCATCTTCAGCCAGGGATCCTCAGCCGGGGAAGCCCCCGCGGGACATCTTCTTTGCTCGAGCATCCCTCCGGTTGTGGTTTGCGCGGGAGCCCTTGTGCGCCTCCTTGTTCCTCCGTGCCGCCTCCGTCTCCCTCTCGCCCGTCGGTCCGGCCACGTTTCCTCCCCTGCCACGGCCCCGGCCACGGGGAGCTCCCCTTCCTTCCCGGCCACCTCTTCCGCCCCTGCTTCCACCCGCGTCCGCTTCGCTCCCTTCATCCCCTGAGCCAAGTGGGCTGGCTCTCCAGGCTGTGCGCTCAATCTGTGCCTGCTGGCCGCCGAAAGCGTACGTGGCCTCGAGCCTCTTCTTCTGTTGGGGGTTCCTCGTCAACATTACTGACCATCCCTCGATGGCTTCGTCTGCCATTCCCGTTTCTTCCCTCAGCTTTGTTCGTGCAGCTCCTCTTCTGGTTGCAGCATCTCTATCAAAAACTCTTCCGTCCACCTGATAGGCCCGGAAAAGCGCCTCTTCGTTGCCGTCGGTTACGCCGTCGGCCTCCTGGTTTGTCGAGTCTACCGTGCCGCCGACGTCGGCAGCGTCATATGTATCATCTCGTTCGTCGTCGTCAGAGTCAAAAGCTGCAAGTGCAGATAGGATGGCGGCCTTGTTGGGTGCGGTGGATTTGTCCCCAAGGATCTCGTCGGCAGTCTTTGCTGGCTTCTTTCCAAAGGATATCTTGGATGCATCGGCGCCCAAGTGGTCAAAGTCATCGTCGTCAAATACATTGCGTCTGGTGGGTACTAGGGGCGGGGTTGAACGCGGTACCAGGTCCGGACGCGGCGGCATCTGATTGTGAGATGATCTGTGGAATATGTCAGTGATGCGTTATGATTGTGTATGTGGGTTTTCAATGCAAAGTCGTACAATGGCTCGCCCCGATTCGCAGTGGCAAGGCGAGAGGGGAGCGACTCGGCCAGCAGGTTCGCAACAACCTGCTCAACGTCGTCGTCGTATTCGTCCAGGCACTTTGACACGAAGCCAGCCCCCAGGTCAGGGAATAGATCTTGGACCTGCGTGATCTGGCTCATGCGGTGAATGTGCATCTCCGCGTGCACACCCTCCCTGGTTTGGTTGCCTTTGCCCTTGTCCACCTTTCTCCTAGTCAGGCGCTTCGGGCGGACCATGGCCCCCTTTTTGAACGGCTCCAACGCCGTAATTCGCTTCTTGAGGGAGTCTGTTGCCGCTTCTGTCGCCTCGGCCCTCCGCAACAGAATCTTCAGAAGTGGAGTTGCCGTTACGAGCTCCGCGACCAGAGAGTCGTTCACGTTCGAGGGTCCTTGCTTGTGCGCGTCCGCCGCGGTCTTCAGAGTGAAAAGCTCGTCAGTCAACATGGCCCACTTCGGCGGCTCCGCCTCCGTCAAGCCGACCAGACACAGGTACGTTGTGGTGATGATGACCTTGCGCAGGGGCGGGTTCATCACCCGGAAGCAAGTGACGAGGCCTTCGAAGAAGTCGGATCCGGCGAGGAACAGAATGCACGCGTGGGGAGATGCGTGCAGGAGAGGGTTGATGGCGCGGAGGTGCGACTCGACGAGATCGAGATCGCCCTTGATGCCGGCGTCGAGATGCGGGATGAGGAGCCTCTTGAGGGCTACGAGTGAGGATTCGATGGCTGTGGCATGGTTCGTGAAGAGCCGTGAGATGAGAGGCATGGCGCGTTTCTTGGGGTAGACCTTGGCGACTTCGGAGACAAAGCGGTATTCTAATAGTTGGGGCGGTCGCGAGAGCGTGAGAAGCCGTGACGCGAGCTGAAGAACTGGTTTCAGGAGCGCCGTCGAGGTTGACGTTTGTGAGGACGCAGTCTCGGACACGTACGTCGACACAAAGTCCGCCACGGATTCGCCGTGTGCCGTCGCCCTTCTAAACTCGTCATCCGAAAGACCCAGGTACGCCTCGGAGAGCGCGGTCCAAGCTTCGACGAGGGCGTCCCAGTCCTTGGAGCTCAGACGTTGCTGCCACGAGGCCCTTGGGAACGGCGCCAGCGGAGGCAAGACGGCCATGGCCCCGGTGTTCTGCGGCGAAGAATTGGAGATGGGATTTTCGGTGGAATTCGAGGCAACGGAGAGAGAGAGGTGCAAGGAGATGTCATGAACCCGTCGCCATGTTCCCGTTTAACACGACAGGGCCGGCAGTGCAAGGCAATCCAACGGCTGCTCCTCATCGCCGGATGATTCATATGTCGCTCCTTCGCTCCGCCGGAAGAGGTACGTACCTGTCCGACAGCGACCCTCTCACGGGTCGACATCAGCCAATTAGCGCCTGTTGTGCCTGCAAGGCTACCGCATCTGGTCTAGCGCCCACAAAAGCCCTACCGCTTCGCCAAACCCCCACCAAAAAGTTCGCGACGATATCCCACCTCTCGTCAACAACCTCCCAACCGTCAACCCCCGTTCACCCTTCATCACTTTGCCGAATCCCCGCGTTCGAGTCGTGAAGGACGTCCCCCGTATCCGCCAAGATGTCGTACCAGAAGCCCGAGAAGGATCACGGCGAGGCCCCCGTACGTTCTCCGCGCGCGCACGCGGACCCGATGCGTCGAGCGGCGACGGCGCAGACGCAGAAGAATTGAACTGACGGCGCTGCGAAATACAGAAGGCCCACAAGATCCGCATTACCCTCTCCTCCAAGAAGGTCAGCATCCTCGAGAAGGTCTGCACCGAGATCATCGAGCGCGCCAAGACCAAGGACCTGCGCATCAAGGGCCCCGTCCGCCTGCCCACCCAGACCCTCAAGATCACCACCCGCAAGACGCCTTGCGGTGAGGGTTCCAAGACCTGGGACTGCTACGAGATGCGCATCCACAAGCGCCTCATCGAGTGCGTTGACGCCTTGCTTTTCCATGAGGATTGGTGCTGACCGCAGACAGCCTCCACGCCCCGACCGAGGTCGTCAAGCAGATCATCGTCAACATCGAGGCCGGCGTCGAGGTCGAGGTCACCATCGCTGCTTAAATGGTGCAGACCGTGGAGGCCGCCGCGGGGGTCCTGCGCCCCGTCGTGGGGGGGTTGAAACGGTGCTCGGCTCAGGTAGTCAATGCAATTGGTTACGCTGTACTACCAACGTGATGTGAAGGGCTTCGCAGGCCGGGGGCGTCCCTGGCATCACCGCCGGCTTGACATGCCCACGCCTTGCAGCGAGCATGCTCCCACGAGCCAATTCGATGCAACTCGACGCAATTTCCGTCCCATCCTCAAGTACCTGTACCTGATATCCAGATCCGCAACGCCATCCCAAGCCCTCCCTCACAGCCCGGCATGCAGTCCCTCCACCACGTCCCCCAGCATCCTCATGCCGTAGAACTTGGCCACCCGCCGCATCACGCCCATCCTCTTCATCACCTGGTCCCTCCTCACCACCTCCGTCCACTCCCCGCTGCACGTGCAGTGCTCCATCAGCTCGTTGACGCGCAGCGCGCCGCACCGCCCGCACTTGAGGTCCTGCGTCGCCCACTCCACCGTCATGGCCTGCACCATGCCCACCAGCCGCTCCTCGATGCCCACGCGGTCCAGCTCGCCGCCGCACACGCCGCACCGCCAGCTGCCCTCGCGGTCCTTCTGCAGGTCCTCGTCGCGGCAGAGGTCCAGGTCGCGCGCCATGGTGCAGCTGTCGCACGGCATCTGCACCAGCCGGAGGCTCTCCGACGGGTTCGCGAACGCGCCCTCCTTGGAGAACTCGCGCACCTCGAACAGCGCCAGCAGCTCCTTGCGCAGCAGCCGCGCCTCGAGCGTGATGTTCTTGTCCAGCGAGAGCACCTGCATCAGCGACTTGACCAGCTCCAGCACGGGGCCGCGCGGCTGGAGGTGCGACCCGGGGAGGCTCGGGAACGAGTAGTCTTCCGCGAGCTCCGGGTGGAGCAGCTCGCGCTTCTGCTGGTTGATGAGGCCGACGATGGCCTTCTTGAGCGGCTTCTCCAACGCCTTGCCCAGGATGACTTGTCCGTCTGCGCTGTTGTCGCCGCCGTCGCCGTCGTCGTCTCTGCTGCGCTTCGGCAGCTGCGTGGAGCGCGGCGTACCGTCCGGGTCGCCGTTCGCCGGCCGCTTGAGACCGTGCATGAGCTGGATGAACTCAATCACCCACTCCTGGAACGTCGGCTGCAGCCGCTTGGGCAGGAACGTGGCCATCTGCCAGTGCATGATCGTCTGCAGGTCCTGCTCGTCGGCCTCGACCACCTCCTGGCACGCCTTGCCGCCGTAGTTGAACTCGTCGTACCACACCAGGTAGTCCCAGTACTCCTTGATCTCGAGGTCGATGAGGTGGAACAGCGGCTTGCTCTTGATGGACTTGATGATGTACTGGCTGTAGGCGAACGCGTTGCCCACCTCGGCCTTGGTCGTCTGCAGGATGAGGCGGTTCGCGTTGGCGAACACCACCTGCGAGCCCACGCGTCGAAAGTCCGCCATGAGCTGCTGGAAGGCCTTGCGCGACATCATCTGCACGTAGTAGTGCAGCGCGCGGTCGTACATGAACGAGTCTGGGTTCTCCACCCAGCGCACGAGGTGCTGCACCAGCAGGTCGGCCATGGGGCTGCCCTTGCATGCCTCTGCCCACCAGGCCTTGACCATCTCGCGCAGGACCAGCACGCCGGCGTTCGCGAATGCGTTCTCCGACGCGAGCATGTCTGACCCGTCGGCGGTGGGGTTGTAGGAGACGGAGTCGGCGCCCTCGAGGTCGTTGATGAGGGCCGAGGACAGGATGGTGTTGATGGCTAGGTTCCGCACCTCCAGGTCGACGCACACCGACGAAAAGGTGCCCGGGTTGTTGACGTTGGGCATCTTGACCGTATCGAGAGGCCCCAGGATGTCGTCGTTTTCGTACCCGGCGTGGTCAGGGCGAGGACCAGCAGACCACCAGAGCACGACGCCATTGGCTTGCAGACGTCGGGCGTAGGCAATGTCGATCAGGAAGCGAGGGTCGTCGCGTTCCAAGTTGCACAGGGGAACGTCGCCGTATTGCGCCAGGGCCGTCATGTGCAGGATCCAGGACCCCAGGCCGAGATAGTGTCCGACGAGACGGCGAGCCACCACCGACTGCCACCCCAGCGGCGGCAGGGAGCTATCCGTCGCATCGTACTTGAGGGGCAGGATGGCGAACTCGCCGAGGATGGAAACGTCATGGACCAGCAGGTTCCGCTGCGACGACTGGATCACCATCATCTGCGGCCGCGACTCGTCCTTGCGCAGTCTTTTGACAATGTCGCCAACCTCCAGGTGAGCCTTGCGCCGAGTCGTCACTTGCGAGATCTTGAAGTTGATCTTCTCCTGATAGGCGAAGCAGTCTCGCCAATTCGTGCCGGCTGCTTCTTGTGCTCGCTTCGCCAGCATCTCCGGGTAAATCTTCGTGATGTTGGGCAGGTCCTGGCCCGAGTCCTTGGTCTTCTGGAGGATAACCACGTGTGCCTGGTCGCTCGTGGTGGAGAAGATGCCAAAGATCTGCCGGTCTCCTGCGGTGATGTGCGAGATGTAGATGTACGCCAACGGCGACGACTCTAGGTATGTCCGCGTCTTGGCCGGCCGTTTGAGGCCGGCCAGGTCGAAGCCAGCCTCCAGGCCCTTGCCGAGCACTCCCTGCTGCTGCTCGTCGATGGTACAGAGGTTGCCCAGCTGGAGGACTGCCCGGATATTTAGAGGTACCTGCTTCTCGTACACGCCCTCCACGCTCGGGTGGTTGAACAGCAGCGCAAACTTCTCGGCTTCGTTGAAGTAAACATCCTCCGGCACTGTGAGCTTGAACAGATGGCTCGAAGGGTGTCCGTTGGGAAGCGTGTGGTTGACCTGCTCCACCTCGCAGCCCTCGATATCGACGTCGGGCAGATCCTTGCTCTTCAGGTTGAGGAAGACTTGCCGAGGGACCTTGATCTTGGTTGTATGGAGCTTCCCCTCGATAAGGACGTGCGCAGCGACGACGCCCGGACTCTCTGTCGGCTTGAGGTGAAGCAGCTGCCACGTGTTCATAAAGGTCAGATGTGCCTGCTTCCTGAACGTCTGCTGGATGTTGTTGTTGCCGCCGACATTTCCTTTCCGCTCACCAAACAGTTGCCTCCTGCGTGTGCGCGCCAGCTTCTGTAGCTTCCACTTTTGCTTTTGGTAGTTCAAGAACGCAGGGTAATCCTCTGACGGACTGGGCATCGTCCTCGGCAGAGCCGCCATGGGGTTGGCATTCTCCACGGGCTCCGGTGATTTGCGCTTCTGTACCGCCGCCGCGGGTTGCGAAGAGGCCACGGCCGCGCTGACGGTCCTTGGCTTCAGGAGCTTGGCTCCAAAGTCCTCCATGTCGTCCATGCGAGTCCCGTTGATATTCGTAATATCTCCCAGGGGCGCCTTGCCGAACAGGTCGGTGAGCTTCTTTTGTTTCATCCTGTCGTCTTTGACGTTGATGCGTCTCTGCAGCCAGTCGGGGTGCGGCACTCGAGGCACCGGGTTCCGGACCCTTTGGAGCGCGGCAGGGATGGTGATGAGCTTCTGGATGACGGAGCCCAGCCGCTCCGTGTAATAGTTCCAGTCGAGGAGTGCGCGCGGGTCCGTGTCTGCGGGCTCCTCCTTCAGCCACTTCTTGAGGTACGTCCGCTTGATGGCTTCTTCGGCGGAAAAGATGGCCACGGGTACGGCTCGTTCCGTGACGGGCGCATTGCGTGGTCTGGAGCAGATGATGAACTTGCAGTTCAACCCCTTGTCCTTGACCATCTGTTCGCCCAAAAAGTCGGCCAATCGCTTCGCTGTCGTGATGCTCGTGGACTTTTGGGTACCGTACTCTTCCAGCGTCTTGGACATGCTTCGGTTCTCCGAGATGAGCTCCATGAGCTCCTCGTCGGCCAGCGTGGACCCCTTGCTATCGAGGACATCCAGCCATTTGTTGGCAACTTTGGCGACGGCGTTGTAGCACTGCGTCAAGTCCTCTCCTTCGAGGAAGAACTTGAAGATCTGCTGCTGGAATATTTTGATGAGCTTGAGCTCGCCGCGACGCTTGACCTCGAAACCCTTCAACTCAGCAAGACTTCCGTCGTCGTTGAAGACGGCATAACGCTTCTTCAGGTTCTTGTCCTCCTCCTTTGACGTGGGAAGAATCATGGCCCGGTAAGGGCCGTCGACCTCGAAGAAGATGGAGTTGTCGCTGTGAGTCTCGTACTTGAACGTCTCTTGATCCACGAGCGTCTGGTACTGATGGTTTGTGAAGCGGTCGTGGACGAGATGGTTCAGCATGACGCAGGGATACGAGATGTTTAGCTTCTTCCCGTTCCTGAGCTTGAAGGAAAAGTTCTCCGGGAAGGCCGCGGGAAGCATGCACCAGATACCGTCCGTGTCCAGTTCCAAGGGTCGACCCAGCCGCTCGACGAGCTGCCGCGCCATCTGGATAATTTTGGCCCCCGTCAAGCAGGTAACACCGGCCATTTCCATCGAGTACCATCGCGAGCCCTTCCTCATGACGTAGCCATAAAAGGAGTTCAGGATGACCTTGTGCGCGAGTTGCAGGGAGTCGTACAGGATGATCATCTTCTTTGCGGCGTCAACGTCGGCCCCCGAAGCACCAGACGACTTCAACGCCTCGGTCTTGCCCTTCCAGACCTTCGCCTTGCCCTTGTAGTCGTATCGCCGATCACGGAAGTCCCGGACCGTGTCTATGTAAAAGGGGTTCTCCCTCTGGCAGATGATGGCCTCTCGGACAATGGTCGTGGAGTCGTGGATCTTGTGGTAGACCTTTTGCGAGTACATCTGAAGACGCTTTCTCACCAGGCCGGCCTGTTCATCCTCGCTCAGGTCTTGAAACGTACGCATAGGCGCGTACGGCGTCTTTCCGGGGAACCTTTCGCTCTCGAGCGCGTGCTTGATCATGTTGTACTCGTCCCGCTTGGCGGGCAGGTACTCTCCTCTCCACGACCACGGCAGCCGCCTATCGCAAGTCTTGCCGGGTCGGTTGAAGTCGCAAGCCGCGCAGTCGGACTCGGAGATCATCGAATCTGGCTGGAGTCGGTTGGTCGTCATGATGTTGGGGTACATGGAAGCGACGTCGAGATGGTAAATGAGCGGCCGCTCGTGACGGTTCGGCATTTCCCTGAGCTTGGTGAGCTTGTTGGCAACCTGCTCCTTGACCTCCTCGTAGTTCTCCACGTCGTCGAGGGACTTCTTCTCCTCGATGGTGATGACAAACTTCAGGGCCGAATCCAAGTCTCTGAGCAGCTCATCTATCGCACGAGGGTCGACGGCGAAATCGACGGGAATGTCTGCTCGGAAGACGCCGGCCTCGATGCTCTCGACGTGGCCGCCAACGTAGGTTTCCGAGTCGAGCAGGTGCCCATCCCAAAACGACTCTTTCGGAGACTGATGCTTGTTCGGCAAGACGATCTCCTTCTTGTACGCCTGCACCATGAGCAGCATCTCGCAGAGCGTGCCCGTGCCTTTTCTCAGCGTGTCGTCGCCTCCCAGCGGCAAGATGGTGCACAGGGAGAAGATGAAGGGATGCACGTATTTCATGTACAGGTAGTACGTGGCCACGGCATCGGAAACCGAGTACTCCGCCAGGGTCTGCGGCCGCTCGACGGCGTACGGCGTCATCAGCTCGGGGTCCAGCTCGTCGGGATCGTACCCAAGCTTGGCGACGGTCACGGCCTTCAAGCCACGAGAGCCCTGCGGCAGATACGAGTCTCGGTTCACCCAGTGGAAGCAGTCCATGTGGACGCTGTAGCTGCACTTGAACTGGTCCTCGCTGTCCCTTCTCCATCCAATCTCCTGGTACATGTCGATGCCGTTGACACTAGCTCGGGCTTCAACAAACGGCCAGTCGAAAAAGTCGCCGTTGTAGGTGGCGATGACGGTCGGCCGCGCTTCCTTGATGTGAAGAAAGAACCGCTCCAGCACCGCCTTTTCGTTGGGCTCGTTGAAAATCATGAACGGCCCGGGGTATTCCGGCTTTGGCGTGTAGTCGAAGTCGCCGATGTCTTCTGAAATGATGTCGCGGTTGGTGATTAGGAAGCCCTGCCCGTCGATCATGTACGAAATCATCATGACTTGGTCGATGGCGGCATCGGGGAACTTTAGGGGCAGCTTGGTGGTCTCGATATCGTACGCCATGACGACGGGATCCGCAGGCAGCGACACGGCCTCGTTGAGCCAGACGTTTGTGACGCCGTGCTTTGCCTCGACAAAGTACCACTTTCCGACTCTGATGTCTGGGCCGGGGATCAGCAACCGAGTCGACGGCGCCGCACGACGCAGACTCACCCAAGTCTATCATTACCCTCACGTGGTAGGGGACATCGTATTCGCGAATATCGACGACGTAGTCGCTCGCGTCCGCAAGTGAAGCATTCGTTGCTCGGTCGTCGTCTCGTAAATCGTCATCAAAGAGGTCAAAGTTGCCGTTTGCGCTGCCAAAGTCAGAACCCACGCGGCACCGGCTCAGCAGGGCACGACGAGAACCCACGTGGCAACCTCGGCGTACGCATCCATCGCATTCATGTTCTTCTTGTTCTTTTCCGCCACGGGCATGATGTCTCTCCTCGCGGCCATGAGGTCGTTGACGTTGGCAAACCTGAGCTCCAGAAAGGTCCGCCGGTATCCCAGCAGATGGTTCGGCATACTCAGGTCGTCCTTGCGGACCCTCCGCACCGTCCTGACGACTCCGCCGCCGGGAACTCTCTTGATCCACTCCTCAACCTCGGACTCGTGGCCCTTCTTGACGGCAATCAGGAAGTACGGGTCGTACTCGACCGTCGCCTTGAACGTCGAGCCGTCGTGTTCGATGAAGTAGCAGTCGAGCGCGGCCCGGCCGCCGGGTATCCTTTCGTCCTCGATGGACGTGGGCTGGACGTTGACGAGCCAGCCCTCCTTCTTCTTGCCGCTCTCGTAGCGGGCAAAGCCCATGTTCTCGTCGATGGTCTGGGCCAGCCGCGTGCGCTCCCACTTCTCGTCTGCCGACGTGCCCTCTGCCCTGGACGAGGCGGCGAACGTCCGCGCTCCGCGACCGCCATGGTACGCGGTCTTGCCTCCGCGGCGGAAGCCCCGTTGCGGGCGCCGGAGGCTCGTGTTGGGCATGGCGACGTCGTCGCCCTGGGATGTTGCCTACGCTCGAGTTACGACGGGGGGAAGGCTCGGGCTTGGTCGACGGCTGCGGGCGTCATGGGATCCGGCGCCGCGCTGGCGCTCGATGAATGCTTTGGATCCAGACACCCCTGGTCGACGCGTCCGACGCGAAGGCGACACGCCCGGAAGCGCCCAGGTTTAATGGATTTTTGTCAGCGCGCACCGCCGCTACGCAGCGCACAGGCCCTGCCCCGACAGGCCTGGGGCTCCGGTGGATGCAACGGCCGACGGCGGGTTGGTCGCCAGCGGTTCGGCGTCATCGGGTTCGAGCAGCGCGCATCAGAGCAGCGCGCATCAGTCCAGCGCGCGGATCCGGAGCAACATCCAGCGCCATTCATGCCCCCAGCTGCGCAGCCAAGGTAGCCGGCAATGGCCCCGAACAGCGAGAACGAAGCCCCTGGCCCGGGCCAACAGACGCTGCACGTCTGGTCAAAGCCGGCGGACCAACAGGACGGGGCCCGACTCTCGACCGGACAACGGCAGCAGGATGGACGGGGCACGCCGAACGCGCGGCCGACCATTGCCGACGCCGTGTCCATGATCAAAAAGGAGGACTTTGCAAACGTCGCGAGCACGCCATGCGCGCGGCAAGGGTTCCTCGCCGGCATCGCCTCGGGCGCAGGCCTCGGCGGGCTCAAGTTTGTCCTGCAGGGTGCGCCCATCCGCACCTCTCTCAACCGCTCTGGTGGGCTCATCTGACGGCTCGCAGGAAATGCCACAAAGGCCGCCAACTGGGCAGTCGGGATATTCGTCCTGGGAAGCATGGCGTCCTACGAGTACTGCCAGTACCAACGGCGCTCCGAGCGCTTACAGATGAAGCGGCACATCGAGGTCGTGTCCGAGAAGAGGAGAGAGCAGGCGCGGAAAGCAGCCGAGGACAAGAGGGAGCAGCCTAGGCTGGAGCAGGGACGACAAGCGGCGCAAAAGCCATGGTATAGGCCCTGGTAGGAGTTGCAAGGCTCGTGCACAAACCGTGTACGACTGTGACGGCATGGGAAGGCGTCCGTCTTGCGGAGGGCTCCGGAAGGCCGGACGGCGCTCTATTATAGAATATATTCAAGCAGAGCTTTTTGCCTTGCTTGCGCCTAGACCGAACACGGAGCAGAGAACCGGCATCCCCCAAAGATGCCCGGGTCAGTTCCACTCTCGACCTCCAGACAGCCATATGTTGTCCGAGCCCGGTACTCCGTACCCAATAAACGCCCGCCTGTCCGTGACATGCATCGAGTGGTAAAGATATTCCACCCATGTATGGTGCCAGGTGGTTCCTCAAACGCCCGCGAACCCGCCAGTGTCGTGTGTTTCGTGTCTTGGTGCCAGTTTCCCTCGCACCCTCGCACCCTCGCTCCGTACTCGATTGGCCATCAGACGGTGGCGATGGTAATCTTCTGGCTCTCGGCGTCGATGAAGCGGACCTTTCTGGCCGCCGGCGATCGTTTCTTGACCACGCCGCCAGAGGGCGTCGGCGTCTCCCCCAGGCGTCTCTGGCTGCGCTTCGCCCGGGCCTCGTTCTCCTCCCGCCTCCGATACTCGGCCATCTGCTGGCGTCGCTTCATGGCCCGGGCCTCTGCCAGCGCCGGCGTGGGCTTGAAGCCGACGCCGTTGATGCCGGTGCCGTCGTCATCCTCGTCATCCGGGTCGTAGATGGTAATCTCATCCTCATGCCACGTGAGAGCCGCACGCACCGGGTCGGCGACGGACGGCTCATCGGCGTCGTCGCCGTTCTTGTCCGTGCCAGGCGACTTCTTCAGGCGCAGCGGAGGCGTGCCCGCACGTTTCCTCCTGGGGGGCTTGTGCTTGGGGGGCAGCGCGACGACGGGCGGCTCGACGACGGGCGGCTCGACGACGGGCGGCTCGACGACGGGCAGCTCGACGATGGGCAGCGCTCGCTCCGGCGGCTCCGTGGCTTCTGCAGCAGCAATCGCGACATGGCGCTGCGGCGGCGGCGTCGACGGCTCGCTGGGCTCGCCCCCGGCAGCGGCATCTCCCCCGGCAGCGGCATCTCGCACCTCAGCCGCGCCCTCCATGTCCTCATCCGGCCGCTGGCGCTTCCGCGTCGCGTCCGCAGGCTCACCCTCGTCGGCCTCATCGCCAGCAGCCCCGGCCCCACTTTCCAGCGCCAGGCGGCGGAACCTGTGTGCGACGATGGTCTGCGGGCTGCTGCCGCCCTCGTCTGGCGGCTCCGTCTTGGGAGGGTCGAAGGCAAACCGGACTGGCGTCGTGGGAGGCTCCGCGCCGCGCTTGCGCTTGGGCGTGGCCTTGGGCGACGGCTCAGCCATGGCCAGCGATCCGACGCGCGGTGCCAGAGCCGAGAGGTGCCCGAGCCGAGAGGTGCCCGAGCCGAGAGCTCCGTCGCGCTCCGCGGCAGAGCGAGCCGGCAGCAACCTGGCTGTCGTCGGATTCCGCGATGTGGTCTCGGGCTGTCGTGTCCGAGGCCCGATGCTGCGGCGGCTCAAATACGACGACGACGCTCCCGCAGAGGCGGATGCAGCGTAGCCGTCGATGTTTGCTGCAAGCAACGCGGTTTGCTCCAGGAGCTGCGATGGAGGAGGCGGAGGCGTTGTTGGGAGCACGGATGACGCCCCCCGAGCAGGCGAGGCAAGGTTCATTTTAGGCCAGCACTACTTCGTACGCCGTGCCTACGAGCCGTTCTTGGAGAGCTGCCATTACGGCATTTCATAGGCTTGGTCTCAGGCCCTCGTCCCTGTGCGGTGCACGGTTTCGGGAATGCACATCCGCTTCATCACGGCGTCGCGTGCATCTGCTCTGCGTCTTGGACACAGCGACACGTTCGCCGGCTGGGGCTTCGCTTGACGACGCTCCCAGCCACGAGGGTCGCATTGAACAACTCAGGGGAGCGCGGGCAAGGGGATGGCCAGCGCAGGGTTTGTGTGCCGCTGCGAACCTTGCACATCGAGGTAGTGCTCGTTTTCATTGCCGCCGGACGCTGATTCAGCAGCCCTGACGAGTGCGTACCTCGACCCTACGATGATGCTGCTTCGTTGATGCGCACGACGTCTGCCATTGCCTCCAGGCCGCGTCGTATTGTGCTGAAAATGCTAGACCGGCTTCTCGTTTCCGGAGACGTCAACCGACGGCATCGTCCGGTTGCGCCATGCCCCCCCCGCCCCCAAACACCAGGGCGTAAAACGTCCTCGCATCCATCAGCACGCTCATCTCGTGTCCTCCCGGCACCGCCTCCTCGTCCCACTCCGTCTGCGCCATCACGTCCCTCGCCAGCACCGCCGTCCCAAAGACGTGCATCCTCGTGTTGACGCGGCTGGTCGCGCAGCGCTCGTGCCGCACGACGACGCGCTTCATCGGGGACCCCTGGATGCGGCATACCATGTCCCCCGGCTGCGCGCGCGGCGGCACGAGCGCCAGCTTGTACGGCGTCGTGCCGTTCAGGGTGCTGAACCGCAGCACCGCCAGGCGCGGCTCCTCGGGCGTCGTGGTGGTGTAGTTCCACGACTCCGGGAGCCCCGTCGGCGTCGGCCGGTCCTCGTCGCCGGGGTAGTACCCCAGGTGGCTGCACAGGTCGATGAAGTCGATGCGGTGGTTGGCGAACGACGCCAGGTCTGCGGGCTTGGGGTCGGGGCTCTCCAGCATGCGCCGCATGAGCGAGTCGTGCTCCTCGTACGCCGTGTCGAGCTCGCGCCGATGCAGCCGCTGCAGCTCGGCCTCCCACCTGTCCGTCAGCTCCAGCGAGGATACGAGTTCCGTCGCGGATGGCCCCAGGGAGGTTATCACGCCGAGCACGTCGGCGCGCAGGCTCATGGCGGACCGGGCCATCTCGTCGCTCTCGCCGCCGTCGTCGGCGTTGACGAGAGAGTGGTCGGGCTCGCCGTTGTGAAACTGCACAACACCACCCACGGTCCTGAGCTCGCCGCCGCCCAGCAAGTCCCTCACCAGCTTGCAGAACGCGACCCTCTCGGGACAGCTCTCCGGGAGGAGGCCGTTGCGGCTCATGAAGTTGACCGTGTCCACCCAGACGTCGAGGAGGGACTTGCGGTAGTCCATCGGAAACCCACGACCGTCCGACGATAGACCTACCAAGCCGTACACCTTATCCCGCGGGTCCTTGCACCGCGCGCCGGCGTGGTTTTCCAGCAGACGCCTCAGCGAGCAGCTGCCGCCGTACTTGTTGCGCCGTAGGTGGTCGAGGTTGAACGGCCCGCCGCCGTTCGTGCTCCGGCGCGAGTCCCGGTCAACCCAGCCGATGAAGCGGTCCCAGTCGAGCGCCTCCCCGCCGCCGATGCACACGTGGATCTTGCGGGCCTTGCCTATCTCCTGCAGGATCCAGACTCTGTTCCAGTAGGTATCCGTGACGATGGCGTTCTTTAGCGCTCCGGAGCCGGGGTGGTCGTCCGCGTCGACGTCGACGTCCGCGGCTGCGTGCTCGGCGCCGAGCCAGACGAGGACCGTTGACGCCCGCGTGTAGATGTGCGGCATGATGCGTAGCTGGCGACTCTTCTCGGAGATGTCCCGCTGGTTGATCGATATCGCGTCGATCCAAATGGGCACGCGCCGCGGTTTGATGCGCATGTGGTGCAGCGCGCCCCAGAGGTTCTCCGTCACGTTGAACTCGACGTCGTCGACGACGATCTTCCTCGCGGTAGACTCATCGCCCCAGCGGTAAGACAGGGCCTCGTACGCGGGTCTCCGGGCGAAGGTTGTGGTGTTCAAGCGGCAGGTGAGCAGGCCGTCCTGGTTCAGCTCTGGCTCGATTGTCACGAGCCGGATGCTGTCCGTGTCGGCGTCGAGGGGCCGGCCGGCGTAGGGCGCCGTGAGCATGGGTGATTCGGATTCGGATGCCATGGCCGCAGACGCCATGACATCTCACCAGAACGTCGGGTGGACAATCACCATTCCTTGCCGCCCTGGGATGGAGAAGCCTGGACAACGGGCGCATCGGAAGCCCCTGTCCTCAGCCGCGGTTTCATCGTCAGCAGAGAATTGCACCGGACCGAAAGTCTTGTTTCATCTACTCTGTATCAACGCCTCGTACTTCGCAGTCTCCATCAGCCGCACGCATGAAAGGCGCCCTTTTTGGCTACGCGCGTGACGACTAATAAAGCCCATGTTCCAAATTCACCACGCAAATGCCTCCTCATACACCTCCCCGGCCGCGGCCGCAGGCGATTCATCCGTCAATGCCTCCATCTCCATCATGAATATCGGCGGCTTTCCGCCGGCCACGCCCTTTGGGACGCACGCCCGGATCATGCGCTCAAAGCACGTCTTGACAACCTCAAACTCCTCGTCCTCGCCGTGCAGCACCACCTCGTCCGTGCTCAGGCCCGGCCCCGTCAGCCTGAACAGCAGCCCCCGGGTGTCGGCGCCTAGCTTGAGCGGTATCTCCTCCTTGAGCTGGGACCACGTCTTGTCCCGGAACGCGCCGTTTGGCTTCCAGTAACGGCACTGGAGCACGGGGTTGCGTGAGAGGATCACGCTGTAGCGAACCCTGATGTTTGGCTTCTCGGGTGTTGGCTTCTGCGCCGACGCGTCTTGCCTGGGCGGACCCTCCTGCTCGGGGGTTTGCATCTTCTTCTTCTCCGGTTCCTGATTTGATGGCGATTGTGAGTCCCTCGACGGCGTTGGTAATTGCCTTGACGGCGTTTGCGTGTGGTGCCGCGGCGGGAGCGTCGGCGGATCTCGTGGTGGTGACGGCGGCGACTCCTCTCGTGTCGTTGAGTTCGTCATGTCATCTTCATGTTGCTGCCATGCAGCTTTGGCTTCGTGTTCCACGGTACATCCTGAAGCGGCCGCCGGCTCGGTGAGTGGCAGACTCGCCATTGGAGCGCCGCTCACAGGGTGTTCTTGTACTGGGACTTCCTGCGCTGGTGCTGGTGCTGGGGCCTCTGGTTGCGGCCGGACGAAAACTGTTGTCACGCGGATCTGCTCCTTATCTGCCGGCATCAGGCCTCTCTGCGGCTGTGTTACATGGGCTTCCCCGATCTGTGTTGACGGCGCCGTCTCGCGCCATTCTCCGAGTGTCCTTGGCGCTGCGCCGTCCGCATTCTCCACGGCTTCCTCTCCTGCCAAATCGCTCATCACGCACGGCCTGGTGTTCAGCTTCACTAGCAGCTTCCGCTTAGCGCTAGAGCCGCTCTCCTCGCTCTCCTCGGATGGGAATTCCAACTCCTCGTCCAGCTGCTCCAGCTGCTCCTGGCTCGCCGCGCCAAAAAGTTGGCGTTCCGTCCTTGAACGACCGGACCAACGTTGACGGACAAGTGTAGACTTGACACGCCTGTACGACCTCAACGGACCTACTTTCTTTCTGGCGTACTCGGTGCGCTCGGCTCCCGGGTGGTCTTGTCGCAGCTTGGCAAGCTTCGCCGGGCGCTCGTTGTCGGTCTCGTCGGCTGACTGGTTACCGTCAGGAGAGCTGCTCAGAGGGAAGACTCGGAAGATTGCCGTTCCCTGCGTCAGGCGCATGTCAGCTTCATGGAAAATCGCCAAGGGCTGGGAGTACACGTGGAAAACAGGGGGCCGAGAGAAGACTCACCCCTGCGACGGCCGGCTCTGGAATGTTGGATAACCTGGGACGGTCCTCGTACTGCCCTCGGCGTGCATTCGCGTCGGATGTCTGGCCGTCCACGGTCGGCTCAAACTGCATGCGAGGCAATGGAGCCGCGGGGCCCGTGGGCTCGTTAGCCACGGTGCGAAAGATGGCCCTGATGCAAGGTTCAGTGACATTGGATTGCCGCGCCGGAGGGCGGTGGCTGTTGGACAAGGTTATCGAAGCATTGGCGTTGGACGAGGTTGGGTCGATTGGCGCGTCGTTTCCCGACGCATTCTCCCCGTGCCTTTTCACCTTGTGTCGGCGAGGACTGTTTCGCCTTTCCTTGGCATTGTCGGTATGGAGCTGCTGGAGATTCTGTCGCCAGAGGAGCTGCAGGACCTTGCGCTTGATGCTGTTGTGCTTGCGGTTCGTGAGAGGCTCTCGCGAGAGGAGCGCGACGACACTTACTATTCATGATGCGTGGAATACTGCAGCGTGTTGTAAAAGTGCGACGTCTTGTCGTCTGGCCAGAACTTGGGTCCGCTTCCATGAACCTCGAGGTACTCATGGGTCATTTCAGTGAGTCCGGAACGGTGGTCGTGAGATTTCCATTTATACAACCTGTACCCTGGAACGCCGCCCTTTGTCTCAAACTTCTTCCTGAAGACCCGCATGTCGTCGTAGAAGGCAGGGCAGCGAGGGAGCTCTCTCTCGCCGTAGTCGAGTTCTTCCCGGAGGAGCTTGATCTGGGGGACGTTGACAGCCAAATTCGGAAGGGCCATGATGCTGGTAAAAGAGGGGACCAAGCGGACCAAGCTGTCCGGCGGAGTCATCGGGAGTGGTTGACACAAGGTGAGAGAGAGGTGAGCACGAGCAGTCGAGGACTTGGAAGATGGGCAAAGAGGCAGCCGGCTCAAGACCTGCACAGTCAATGGGGG
>NRSZ01000198.1:58547-82811 GCA_002901185.1 Tolypocladium capitatum
CCAGTTACGTCGGCGTGGCAGACCGACCGCCCTTTCTATTCATCACCTGCATGTCGGTTCTATGATTTGGAAGAGACTGCCCGGGACAGATGCAGGAGACGGCCGCATGACCGCACCGCCGACCAGTGGCCACTGGCCGACTGTTGGGTGGCAGGCTGTTGGGCGGCACGGAACAGCAACACAGGCAGTCCGATTGGCCTTTCTGCGATCCACCGGCTTTCCATGATTAGATGAGGAATCGTCGTTGTTGTCTCAACCGATTCAATGGGTTGGGCGCGGCGTGTGTAACGCCGGAAGATGATGTGTAGTTGAGCAAGCCTCACGCCTCAGAAATCGGAGCTGACGAGTCCCCAGCAACTCTGGGAACAGGGAAAGGCGAGATTTCCAGCTCTGCTCACTCCTGGAGAGTGAGAGAGACGGTCCGAATCTGCCTTGGGTTTGCTTCAACGCATCCACAGTACCCCATGCCCGGCCCCGAGGCCCGGCCCCGAGCTGCAACTCTCGCCGCGGCTCCGGTTTTCCCAGCAGAGCCTCCACTCCAGGCCGGGAAAGCCGAGTTCCCACGACAGGAAATGCCGTCGTTCTGCGGGTACAGCCGGGGCGGAGGAAGCTGCTCCCTGCTGGATCGGGGATGAAGCTGTTTGCCCGCCGACGACAGATGCAGGGCAAGAGTCCGCAGGGCGGACCGGAGGCCAATAATCGGGGCAAACTGTTGTCGTGCCCGCCGTGGGCCCGGCGCACCGACACTCTGCTTCAATAGCCGCGGCGGCGACGACGAGATCCTCGTGACGCACTCGCCCATGCTGCTCATGACGGGATGGAGACATCACCATGTGCCCAGGGCGCTGTCGCCGAGGCGGTGATTAGGGAGCCGGGAAGCTCGCCTCACGACACCTACACTGCACATCCTGCGCCTGAACATCGCCGTCTTGTTAACCGCTTGATGGCAAGCATGCCCATGCTATTCCCGCAGTAGCGAGTGCGGGCCATCATGTCTTGCAGTCCTCGGTACGGCGTGCGAGTGTTGGGCTGGTGCAGTGTGCTGTCCAGGCCCCCCTGCTATTGAACGTGCACCGGGGCCCGAGCACGGCAACATCGTGACAGGGGCGCCAGACGCGAGGCAGAGGCCCGGGGGCATTGCTGCCTCCGCCGCGGCCGATGCGCGGGAGTTGCCCTGTTTGGCATGTCTTCCATGGACATGGTGCGCGAGGGCATCCGGCGCTCCGGCAAGTCTGTGTGTTGCGGACGCCCGGGACTGCCCATAAATCCGGCGCCATGAAGTCGAAAGAAGCCCCAACGTACAGTGTTATGGCGGCGAGCACCAAGCAAGACGTTGCTCTGGTCAGCGCAGCATTCCACCGCTCGGGCGTGGTGCCGACCAACACCACTGGGTTTCTGCCTCGACGCCGTCTGTATATCCAGCCCGAACCGTCGTCCGTCCATGCTGACGAGAAGATGGAGCAGAGGAATTGTCCGTTTCCATCGGTGCTCCGACCGTCGTGCTTCGTGGTGGCAAGTATCTAATAAGCTATTAATACTTCGTACCCCGCCCTTTCCCATGCTCAAAGCCGCTCGGGCTCCGCATGGGTCTGGACATACAACAGCCTCAAGCTGTAGATCTCATGTTATTTAAAGACCTGGCGTCCTCATCGACAATGTCTTGGCTATTTCTCCTTTGAACTCAATCTCCAAGACCGTATCCTCCCATTCTCTGCCGCCGTGCCATCGCCAGCCATTCATCCGCCCGCCAGACACGTCTCATGTCGACTGCGGCCATGGCCGATGCTCCCTTTACCTTTCTCCCCCTCGGGGCCATCATCCAATCCGTCAAGGTCAACGGCGTAAACATCGTCCTCGGCTTCCCCACTCAGGACCAATACGTCAAGCATAACACGCCGTTCTTCGGGGAGACCATCGGCCGCGTCGCCAACCGCATCCAGGATGCCACCATCAACAGCCTCAACGGCCAGCCGTGCCTCCTCACGGCGAATGACCCCCCCAGCAGCCTGCACGGCGGGGCCGTCGGCTGGGGGAAGCACGTCTGGGACGGCCCGACGCCCGTGGACGTCAAGCAGATCCCCGGCATCGAGGGCCTCGAGGGCGGACAGAGCGTTGCTTATACGCTCGTCAGCGAGCATGGTGATGAAGGGTACCCCGGCACCGTCGAGGCCAAGGTCACCTACACGACTGGCACCCAAGCCGTCAACGGCCAGGACGCCAACGTCCTGGGAATCGAGTACGAGGCCAAGCTGGTGGCCGGTGCCGATGAGACCGCCATCAACATGACGAACCACTCCTACTTCAACCTCTCCGGCGATGCCACCGTCGACGGCACATCCGTCACCCTAGCCACCAATAGCCAGCTCCCCTTCGATGCCAACCTCGTCCCGGCCGGTCCTCCCATCCCCCATCCGACCATCGATACCTCCAAGCCCTTCGCCCTGGGGGCCACCGAGCCCAATGTGGACAGCTGCTTCACCGTCGCCGCCGACCCATCCTCCGTCCCCATCGACACCCGCTCCCAGCCGCTCGTCTGCGACCTCTCCGCCCACCACCCCAAGACCGGCATCCACCTGGAGGTGCTCAGCACGGAGCCTTCGTTTCAATTCTACACAGGCCACTACACCGACGTACCGGCCGTCGAGGGCGCGCCGGCCAGGGGTTCGCGCAGCGGCTTCTGCTGCGAGCCTGGGAGGTTCGTGAATGCGTGCAACGTGCCTGAGTGGAGGGGCATGATGTTGTTGAAGAAGGGCGAGACGTACGGCGCCAGGATTGTGTACCGGACTTGGGCCGATTAGCCATCGTATGGTTCCTGAACATCCTTGGCTGTGTCTCTCTCCCGTCCATGAGTCTGCCAGTCAAAGCCCATAAAGCAGCCCTCGGCCGTAACGATAAACATGGCCAACCCGTCTCCCCCGTCCATTGCAACGCCGACCCAAAGGTATCAAGTCGTCTTACCTAGCCCGAATCGCTGTCATCGCCCAAAAACGCCAGGTCCGCCTGAGCCCTCCGCCTTCTCGCAGCAAAAGTAGTGCCCTCCCCGTCGTCTGCGTCTTCGTCTTCGTCCTCGACGCCACATGCACCGCTTTCCTCGCTTTCCTCTGCTTTCACCATCTTGCTCCTACTGCGACTCGCCCTGCCGCCACTTCTCGTGCCCCACAGCCGGTTCATCTCCTGTGCCGCCTCCGTCTCCGCCATGAGCTCTCGAGTCTCCCTGATCTCACGGGCCTTGGCCTCGGAGAAGCGACCATCCATGCCAACGTCGGCCAACATCTTCTTGAGATGCCGTATCTTGGCACCTGCGTCGTCGCCATATTTTTTGAGCTCCACGTGCCACAGTTTGCGGATGCCGCACTTGACAAGGTGTGACTGGAGCTTCTTGATTTCGGCTTCTTTGGCGTCGTCTGAGCTTCTGGCCGAGACGGGCCCCTTTTTGGAATCAGTCTTTGGCGATTTCGAACGAGAGCCTTTCTTGTCTGCTGTCGTCTTCTTCTTGCCCTTGGGCTGTGGAGGCTCGTCGACTACGTCGGAATATTCCTCTTCCTCGTCGGTGGCGGGTTTTGCCTCTTCAACCTCCATGGACGGTTTTGCGTAATCCATCTGTTTCTTGGCAGAGAGCTTCTCCTCGTCACTGGAGTCGACGCGAGTCTTGACCCGAGTAACTTGCGCCTCTTCATCGCCCGATTCGCTGCGCCGTATGTCCCTGCTCTCTCCCTCTGACTCCTCCTTTACATCGCGCTTGCGCTTCCTGTCGGGTGAGAGGCTGTTGGACTTGTCCACATGAATTTCCAAGTTGCCACGCCCCCGGTCCTTCTTTAATCTAGGCTTCGTGTCCGGTGAAGGGCTATTGAATTTGTCTGCATCAAGGACCAATGGCTTGCCATGCCCCAAATCCGTCATCTTTGGCTTCTGTTCCGGCCCGCTCGCGTTTGACTCTTCGTTCTTGACAGGTTTGCTTGCTGTGGGGGCGCGCTTCCGCCGCTTGGGTTCGGGGGGGTCGACTTCGGAAGACTGTCGCTTTACGCCGTTCCTGGAATCAGGCTCCTCAGTTTCGGGCTTCCAACCATCGAGCAGTTTGTCCTGGTGACGGTGGTCAGCGGGGGGATGTATCGGCCGGCTAGTCTGCGGCAGGACGCACCACATATTGCTTGATCAACGCCTTGCTCTTCTGCTTCCAATTGCCGCCAGCGAAGAAGCCTTCCTCGAGGCCAAGCCTCTCCTCGACGTGCCGACGGACCTTGTTCACAGATGTCCCATCCGGTTCTGCGCTGAAGACCTCGGAGGTGCCGTCGATGAGAGCTTGCTCCAGCTTCTTGGTCGAAGGCGCCATCGCGACAGCGTCCTCTGCGGAACAGTCGTCGGCGCGTGAGATTCAACGGGCTTGCACTTCGACAAGGTTGTGACTATGCCGGGGCAGAATTTGCGATACGAGTAAGCTGCCAGTGGTCGATTACCGCGTCTTGACGTGCCTACCTTGACACGTCAAACGTCGCTGTCAGTTGTGATATGTCGGCGGCTGAAGCGCGTAGAGCCCTGTTTGCAACGCTAGTCCCAGCGTACTTTAGGATCAATATGATGACAAAGACAGCTGTACTTGGAGCACCTCGTCGAGATGTGCAAATGAATGTGAGATTCAACCCCGCAAGAAACAATACGCCCAGTTCCTTTGAGCTTGTTTGGATTGCAGCATAAGACCGCTTCGTCTCGAGAAGAAGTTGCTGTTGTTGGCAATCATTAATGAACCGCTCGTCATGATGGTGGGCTGTGTTAGCGGTCTTGGCGCCGGGGATCTGGGGTCTCCCGAGAGACAGCTTGCGCCAACTTTGACGAGCGCTTACGCTTGCATCTGCCACACCATTGCATTCCGTCACCATGTCAGCGTCCCTCGCGCCGGAGTGCAATGAAGTCAAGGAGTAAGCACCGGCCCTGCTTTGTATAGATATGGATCACTGACAAGGCGACAGGCGCTACGACACGTGCTTCCTCAAGTGGTACAGCGAGAGTGCGGGCATCCATCGCCACCTGTCCGCGACGTCGCTAACACAACTCTAGAATACCTCCGAGGAGCCGAAAAGGACAACAAAGAGTGTGCTCCTCTGTTCAAGGAATACCAGAAGTGTCTTCATGTAGGAGACCCCGATATGGACGCCCCATGGAGCACGGTGCTGACACTGTGCCTAGGCTGCGCTGAAGGACAGGGGCATTGACAAGCTCCTCGACGAGGCTCGTGAGGACAACAAGGAAAATGATGCGAGACTGACGGCACCTAAAAGCGAGTCTGAGGCTGCTCAAACATCAAGCCATTCCACTCATAAGCTGACAACCTCGCAGAATAGCGCGCTCGGCTAGAGGGCACATGCCTGCGTTCACGAGGTCCTACACGGCGTTTTGGGACGGGACATAGATTCGCCACACTACTGCAACAAGTGTTTCCATCGGCGTCATTGCATGAATTATACTTGTCCGCTTGGAAGACACCCGGCATAGCAACTCTTTGGCTTCGCGAACCGTGATGTGGTGTCCATGATCGAAGTTTGGTAAGGGAGCCCACGTGATTCGCAGGCGACCCGTGCCCCACCAGCTTGGCTCCACAGCTTGTTGAGCTCCTCCCACCGTGTCTCGCGATCGCACTTCAAGATCAGGGACCAAAGACTCCAGCTGCGCAATTCACTCTCCGGTTTTCTCAGCGGCAGCTTCCGTTCAACCCTCCAGCGAGTCCCTGGCCCTGCGCGCGCCTCCCCTCAGCTTCGACGGCGATTCCTACGTCCCTGCGACCCACGGCGACCAGGTCAGAGTCAAAGATCTAGCTCGAGTCCGAACCCGTTGATTGAACCTTGCGACCCGATTACACCAATCTCCAAGCCACCTCCTCGCAGTAGAACAGCGCGGCGTGTCCCACGGAATGCACTGCCATTGGGCGTAACGCTCTATGCACCCGTTTTCCATCCTCACGCTCGGCATCTTTGTAGCTGGCTACATCACTGCCCGCTGGGACCTCGTCACTCGCCTCTATGAGCTGGCCATCTTTGCTGCGGAATACGGAGTTGTGGTGAATCCGGATGCCCCTCCGCGGACACTGCTGCTGCAGCTAACTCTCTCTCTCCCCTTGCTAGATACGCGCTGCCAGGGGCGTCGTCGGCTTGACTGCGCTGTTCCTCACGGTATTCGTCCCGATCGTATTTCTCGCGGGCAAGGAAACAAATTTGGTATACACGCACGAGCGACAGAACCTGGTTGATGCGGTGCATGGTGCTGACGAAGAAGTTGCAGCATCCGCGCACCCCCGGGACTGGTGTCTCTGCACGAGAACAGCTGAGACGACGCGGTTCCTTCTGAGTGCGAGTAGCCTGAATCGAGAAAAACGCCGTCTGTCATGGTAGAACATGATGGCCTGATGCGAGTGTTTTGGCCAACGGACGCCTGCAGGTCGGATCGACCCGGTGTAGTGGTGGGATGGAGGAACTCAACATTGGACGTGTTTGTCGTCGCCGTCCTAGACGATGTGCATGTAAGTCGGCGAAGCCTCGGGCACCGCACGAACCCAATATTGACAGGTTCCAAGGCCCGAGATGTCGAGTTCCACCTCAAGCTAGGCACATTCTTCCGTTCCTGCCCACACAGTCCCGGCCGCATATACGATGTCTGCGGCCATTCCTCGATGCATGTCTTGGGCGTCTCGAACGCTCCAAACCCGGACGCGGCCGACCCCTCCTGGGTCCGCGCGACGACGTCGGTCACCTCGAAACGGCCGACAATCACCTGCGCCAAGGCGTCGAGCATCCAGCTTATCCTCTATGATAGGCCGCAGCCTAAGCGCATGCAGTACATCTCTCTCGATCCGATAGCCTTGGCCCTCGGGGATAAAGGTCCCACGGCCGAGGATACCAAAATCGCCGGCCCGGAAGGCGATGTGGAGAAGCAGGAGAGAAAAGCCAAGGAAGTGCGTCGCAAACTGGTCGAGAAGCTCAAGCTGCATACCATCGCCAACCGAGTGCCGTCCGCCAGGGACAAGGCGCTGCCCAAGATTGTCAATCAAGTCAACTGGTCCTGGGAGCTGGACCAGACGCTGCAGAAGAATGTCGGGCGACTCGGGCCGCGGCCAAAGCGCAGCCTCAGCGTCTCGGAAAGAGTTGTCGAGTCCGCCACGACGATGAGGAATTACGTCTTGCGGCAAATGTGGGCCTTCTTTACCCTGTATCTGTTTCCTGTCATACGGCGGACCTTTTGCCTATTCCTGCTGGGCCACCGAATGGTCGCCGAGGTGCTCCTCATCATGTTGGAGTTTCGAGCCAAGCCCGGCGGCGCGGCCCTCAAGGACATATCGGCAACTGCTCAGCAGATTGAGATTCGCCTCCAGCAGTTTTGCTACTGGCCCATGCAGTACTCGACCCTGCGGCAACGCAAGATGAACTGGGCCAGCGTTACCACCAGCCATCCGGACTACATTCGTTTCTACAACAGCCTATGGCTCGTTGCCAACGACGTCATCATCGGTATGGCCGTGGGCTCGTACATCATCGAGCACGCCGACTGGGTGGCAGCGCAAATCGGGGGTCTTCTGAGGACGTATACGGTTGAGGCGCTTCAGAGCAGCATCTCGTGGCTTATGGGATGGCCAGCCGGTCTGAAGCTCAACGGTGAGCTGGCGTCGTTTTTGGGAGACTTGTTTCTTTGGGTCATCGATTATTGGTCGAGTAAGTTGGCACCATGGCAACCCCTGGGTGCTGGACAGAGCTGACGTTTGGTAGGCTGCATCGATACGCTGAATCCTGCTCTGCGGCAGCTTGTGTGGGTCATAGGTTTTTCGTCATTTGCCGGCGCCAGCATGCCCATTGCCGTCTTCTCGGACCTGCTCTCGGTCCTGACCATGCACATCTACTCGTTCTACCTGGCGTCGGCCCGCATCTACCACTGGCAGCTCACGATACTGCAATCCCTGTTCCACCTCTTCCGCGGCAAGAAACACAATGTCCTCCGCAACCGTATCGACTCTTGCGACTACGACTTGGACCAGCTGCTCGTCGGCACGATCCTCTTCACGCTGCTCTTCTTCCTGCTACCCACGGTGGTTGTGTTCTACCTCAACTTTGCCGTTGCAAGGATGATAATCATCTCCATGAAGGCGGGCTTCGACACGTTGCTTTCTTGCTTGAATCATTTCCCACTATTTGCCCTCATGTTGAGGATCAAAGACCCCAGCCGACTGCCCGGTAAGCAAACATCCACGGCGTCGTTGCCTGGCGGCATCGGCAACTGACGTGCACAGGTGGCATTCGCTTTGAACTTCGAGATACCCACGATTCTAGAGCTTCCAACACTAATATCTATAATGAGCCCCCGACCTCCATCATTTACCTCAAGGTTAGTTGCTGCACATTGCGGTTGCGGCGTCATCATGCTGACCTCGGCCCAGTCAATCCCCCTGACCTTTGGCGCCATGTTCCACCAGTACTCGCAGATGGCCCACCGCATCCGAAAACACTACCTATCCCCCCGTGTGCTGCTGTGCCTGTTGACGGGCCAGTTCGTCCCGCCAATCAACAGGAGGAACCTGTACAGCCTGCAGTACAGCATGCTGCCGGCGAGGAGGGCAACGGTGTGGGAGATGTGGCGGGCAGTGAACATGGAGCTGCCGCAGAAGAAGCCGTTCCCGCTGCCCCTGATCCCGCCGCTGTCGAACGGAGGGAAGAGGGCGACCGGGAATGGGCGAATGAGGTCGTTTCACTGAGGGAAATACCGCGGTGCGAAATGCAACAACTCTGATCCAACAAGTGATTTACCGCCGTGACGTGACGGTTCCCTGGTGGCTCACCCCTACAAGGATAGGGGCCGCCGTGAGATGGCAGACGGCGCCAATGACGTCTTCGAGACGCGGGCGACCCACACGTGCCCCTCTTTTGGCGCTGTGGAAGCTGAAACGGCAGCGCAGCTGCTGCCATCGAGCCAGTGCGGGTGGGGTTTTAAGTCGTACCGTAATGCTGACCGACAGCCACGACGAGAGAAAGCTCACCTGATCACCTCTTGTTTTGTCCGCGGTTCATCGTTCGTCTCTGCCTGCACTGACAGCAACGGCTCGGCAGTGATCGCTCCAGTCTGAGGCTAGTAGGACCTACTTACCTCCCCCAGAGGGCAGCATTCCAGCGTGGACGATTTCTGGAGGCATCGCGCCGCGACGTCGCTTCGCTTCTGCCCCGTGCGTGACGAGGGAGGGCATATATAGCAGGCCGGCGTGGACGAGCACGCAGCAGGTCTTGATCCATCGTTACCGATTGCGTCGGATTCGCACCAACCACCATGGATCCCAAGCAGCGTTTCAACCGGCACTTCCACGACAGCGTCGCGGGTACGTGCGCTCGCCACGCCCCTCACTACCTCACTCCTAGCGGCACAGCAGCAGCTAACGCGATGCGCACCCTGCAGTCCTCCACGACCAGATAGATCAGCTGGAGTCCGTCTCCGTCGTCGTGGGAGAGTGCCAGGAAGCTATCAACCACGTCCTGGCCGGCATCATCAAGCTGCAGAACGAAGCCGCCGAAGTCGCCCAGAACACGCCGTCCTATGACCGGAGACAGTACGCCGATGTTCGTCTGCAAAACACGCCGTTTTCGTCCATCAGACTGCATCACTAACCAATGTCTATTGCCTCTTGCGCGTATAGATTGTTAGGAGCCTGCTGGAAAGGGTCAATGACATGGTCACGAGGGCCGCGCCAACGATGCGATTCCGGTTCAAGCCCCCCGCGACGGGCGGTTCCCACGTCGACATGGGCGCTCCGGAGAACGATCCGCGCCTGAATCCCGGAAGCTTCGCGCCGAATGCGCACATGCCCACCCCTGCGGAGCCGAGCAAGGAACCCGCTGAGGGCGACGACATGGTGGGCGAGCTTCCCGATGCCTCGACCACTAGGGATTACAACGAGGAGATTTCCAAGCCCGGCCTGTCGGGCATCCGCAAACCCAGCTTCTCCATGGCCAAGAACATTGGCATCTCGAACCAGGCCGGCCTGCACATCATCCTCCCGTCGTCAGCCGCCCGTGCCACTGCGTCGGGCAGCCTGACGGACCTGCGCGACTGCATCGTGGACATGTCCGTCCCGACCGCACAGGGGAAACCGTTCCTCGGTCTGGCGCTCAAGAACATCAGCAACAGTCTCATCGTCGCTGGCCGCGTGAGCGGACCTGTCCACATCACCGGCATATCGGACAGCATCCTGGTGGTGGCGGCGCGCCAGGTTCGGATCCACGAGTGCAAGAATGTCGACATTTACTTGCACTGCAGCAGCCATCCGATCATCGAGGACTGCACGGGTATGCGCTTTGCGCCGCTTCCCGCATGCTATGTATGCCGCCCCCTTCCATTTATCGCATCCATCGTCGAGTGGCCAGTTTCTAACCTGAGGGTAGATGACGGAGACGGACTCGGCGACGGAGAACCAGTGGGACCAGGTGGATGACTTCAAGTGGCTCAAGGCTGGACCCAGCCCGAACTGGACGAAGCTCTCTGACGCCCAGGTGCTGGATGATGAAATTTGGACAAAGGTCGTGCCGGGCCAACCCGGCGCGAGTGTGGGCGAGACTCTGAAAAAGGTTGGGATACCGAGACAGTAGCTGCTACTCGAATCGTGTTTTGTTTGCTTGACGGGAACTTGTATACCATATCCAGATAACGCCATTCATCGGTGAAATGCCTTGGGCCCAACCCGGTGATGTTCCCTCGACGCCCAATTTTGCAATGCTTGCCCGGATTTCAACACCAGACGCAATATGCCTGTTCATATTTCCATCTTGACATCGCGAGTGGCGCCTTCATCCTTGCCGAACCTGACGCCCCCCTCACGCAGGCGCTCGAGCAGCGCTCGCTGCCGCTCGATGCGCGCCTCGATCTCCCGTATCTCGTGCTCCTGCTCGGCGACAGAGCGGTCCATGTCGGGCAGCGCGCGGACCTGGGCCCTGGCGTGCTGCAGCTTGTGCTTGAGGCCGTCGGTGGCGCCGGGCACGTCCTTGAAGGAGAGCTGCTGGCCGTGGGTGTTGGGCACGACGCCGCCGGGGGTGGTGCCGGCGATGCCCGCCGACGACTGCATGCCGGCGCGGACCTTGGCAAGGACGATGGAGAGCTCGGAGAGGGTGTCGAGGTCGTCGGGGGAGAGGGTGTTGGGGAGGGCGAGGGGGTGCTGCTGCTGGGCTGCCATGGCGGCTATCCACAGGCCGGAACGTGGCGACGGCGCTGGAGACGCGACTGCCGGCTCTCGGCTTCACCAGCTGCGTGACACCGGTGGGCCTGCTCGTCCGTCAAACTGCGTTGAGTGTGGGCGCGATCGCTGAGCTCCAGCTGCTTCCAGCTTGTCGGGAGCTCGCGCTCGTTGGTTGTTGGTTGCGGCAAGACAGTGAGCAGGGTTGGGCGGACTGTGGCGCAACAGCGTCGCCATGCGACAAACACAGTGCGATTTCCATGTCGAAATTTCAAAGGCGGTCGGTCATCGGCCGGATGGCATCGTAGTCAACACCTCTCACCCCGCCAGAAGCTGTCTCGCCGCATCAAATCACGCACCTCTCTCCTCCCTCACCGCGCCAGTCGGCCCCTTTCCTGTATCCCAACGTCGAATCCGCCTCGATCTTGCCCTGGAGCCTCGCACATCCTTCGCCATGTCCAAGACCGAGCAGAAAGCCTGCCTCAGTACGTCCTCCTCCCCAGGCTCATCCCAACCGCTGCCCCGCCACCGTCACGGGAATCGACATGCACAAGCTCTCCTCCCTTCCACTCCTTCTCCCCGCCTCTCTCCTCGTCTCTCTCCTCGTCTCTCCCCTCGCCGCGTGCAGATGGCAGCGCCACCGTCCAAGGAGCAGGCCAGCGAGGCGCCCTCCAAGCGCGCCGACTATATCCTCGTCTTCTGCTTCATCCTGGTCTATCTCGAGCTCGGGTGGCTAATTCTCCTGCTCTTGCGCTCCCGCAGTCGTCATTGATGGCTGGGGCATTCCGTCTGAGCAGAGCCCCACGAGTGGCGATGCCATCGCCGCTGCTAAGACGCCCGTCATGGATGAGCTGTCCAACAACCCCGATGGGTTTACCGAGCTCGATGCCTCGTCGCTGGCCGTTGGATTGCCCGAGGGCTTGATGGGCAACTCGGAAGTCGGCCACTTGAACATCGGCGCTGGCCGCGTCGTCTGGCAGGACGTTGTGCGCATCGACCAGACCATCAAGAAGGGCGAGCTCAGCAACAACAAGGTCGTCAAGGAGACTTTCCAGAGCGCTGCCAAGGGTAATGGCCGCCTGCATCTCTGCGGCCTCGTCTCCGACGGCGGTGTGGTATGCTTTGTCTCGTCCATGCAGAGACCATATCAGATAATGCTGACGCCTTGCGTAGCACTCCAAGCAGACGCACCTGTATGCTCTCCTCAAGGCGGCCAAGGAGTACGGCGTCCCCAAGGTCTTCATCCACTTCTTCGGCGACGGCCGCGACACGGACCCCAAGTCTGGCGCAGGCTACATGCAGGAGCTCGTCGACCACCTCAAGGAGGTTGGAATTGGTCAGATTGCCACCGTGGTTGGCCGGTACTACGCCATGGACCGTGACAAGCGCTGGGAGCGTGTCGAGATCGCCCTGAACGGCCTTTGCAACGGTCAGGGCGAGGCCAGCGACGACCCCGTCGCGACCGTCAAGGCTCGATATGAGCGCGGCGGCGACAAGGACAAGGACGAGTTCCTGACCCCCATCATCGTTGGCGGTGACGAAGGCAGAATCAAGGGTACGACCATCTTGTTGCCCGGAGGCTGGCCATGCTAACTCGTCTCTGCAGATGACGACACCGTCTTCTTCTTCAACTACCGATCGGACCGTGTCCGACAGATTACCCAGCTCCTCGGCGACGTCGACCGCTCTGTTCTGCCCGACTTCACCTACCCCAAGATCAGCAAGCTCGTGACCATGACCACGTACAAGGCCGACTACCCCTTCGAGGTCGCCTTTGAGCCGCAGCGCATGGACAACGTCCTGGCCGAGTGGCTCGGGAAGCAGAATGTGGAGCAGGTCCATGTGGCCGAGACGGAGAAGTATGCCCATGTCACCTTCTTTTTCAACGGTGGTGTCGAGAAGGTGTTCCCCCTAGAGACCCGCGACCAGGACCAGGACCTCGTTCCCTCCAACAAGTCCGTCGCGACCTATGACAAGGCCCCTGAGATGTCTGCCGACGGCGTCGCCGACCAGGTCTGCAAGCGTCTTGCCGAGCAGCGCTTCCCCTTTGTCATGAACAACTTTGCTCCCCCGGACATGGTTGGCCACACCGGCGTCTACGAGGCTGCCATTGTCGGCTGCGAGGCCACTGACAAGGGCATCGGAAAGATTCTGGAGGCCTGCAAGAAGGAGGGATACATCCTGTTCATCACGTCCGACCACGGCAACGCCGAGGAGATGAAGTTTGCCGACGGCAAGCCCAAGACCAGCCACACCACCAACAAGGTGCCTTTCATCATGGCCAACGCCCCCAAGGGCTGGCGCCTCCAGGCCCAGGACGGCGTGCTGGGAGATGTTGCGCCGACCATCCTGGCCGCCATGGGCCTGCCTCAACCCGAGGAGATGACGGGCCAGTCACTGCTTGCCAAGGACCTTTAGCGGGGTGCCGAGTAAGGCAGCGGTTGTGTTACGGGGGTGATGATTACGAGCAGAGGAGTCGAGGTGCTAGACAGGGAGACAAAATTAGGCAGACATGAGACATGAGATGGGTTGATAGACCGGATGATGAACAAAAGCAACGGGTGTATGGGCATGGCGAATAGACAGTATGGAATACAGATAACAGAACCGATCAAGACCTTCCATGACCATGACGCGGCAGATATCCGTAGGTGGGCGGGCATTTATAGCAGGCATTTAGGTTTCGAACGTACTCCGTATGGACAACGAGGTACCCAAGCCGATGCTCTCGAAGAGGGTGCTTCGTACATGGGGACTGCAGACGCCCAGATGTCCGGGCGCTGCCGAGCAGAGACTTATGATAGGTAGGCAGGGCCCTCGAGGCGGACCGAGAGTGCCGCCGGCATTGGCGATGACTGGCAAATGGAGAGAAGAGGAGGGAGCGTGTGAGTCCAACGTAAGCAGCAGGAGATTAGCAACGATTCGGGCCATCGACGCCGCTGACAGATGGAGAAGATGGCGAAGCCGACGATGACGTGGGGTGGAAGTGACGGAAGTGACGGAAGTGACGCTGCATCTGGGCTGTATCGAGTCCAGAAAAATGGCAGGATTGACAAGGAGGGTCGACCGTGCCGTCTTGGACGGCGCCGGGATTTGAGCCGGGATTTGAGCCGGGATTTAAGACGTGGAAGCCAGGAGCTCGGGGCCGCAGCATATCGGCACGGCGGATGTGGGGCCGCGAATGACGACTTTACGGGCCGTTGTCCACGGTGAGCGTTGGGGTACGAAGCACGAAGCACGAAGCACGAGTGCATCATGGAGTACTCGTACGAGTACGTACACTGGAGACCCTGAGGAGGGGACCCTGGGGACCCTGACAGCAGTGCGGCTACGTCAGCGGTGGCGCATTACGGGAACGATCAGCGAGGGAGGTGGGTGAGCGCCCCCGTATGTGCATACGTGTTCGTTGGCGTTGTGCCGGCTGCCGTGCCGTGGCGCCGAGCACTGACCGACCTGGGCGTCGGTGGAACCCCATCTCGTTCACCTGCGCATCGAGGATTCGTCGTGGAATCGCCGGGCCTAGAACGCCGGGGGCGGTCGGCGGTGGTACGGCCTTGTCTTTGCTCTGCCGAGACGTGAGGGATGGGCCGAGGCCTTGGTGGATTTGGCATGCAGGTTTGCGACTGGTCGCTTCGGGACGGGAGCTGACGAGGCGGAGCATACGGAGTACGAATAGCGCGCCTGTCGTTGCGGACCGAGTCGAAACCGTGCATGCCCAGCGCTAGAACATACGACGATACCCGACGTGTCCGGATGCTGACGAGGCGTGTTAGTCGTTGCGAACCCGGCGATGCTGGCCTCGATGGCAGCGCAAAAGCAAGATCAGCGCCGACCTCAGGCACCTCGCGCCGCGCTCTGGAGCCTGGCCGGAGAGGCATTTCCGGTCGGGAGACGACGCCGCCGTGGGCGTGAGATGGATGGTTTCGACGGGAGACTCCACAAACGCTCCGACAAGGGAAGATGGCTGCACCATCATCCTGCGAACTTCGTGTGTTTAGCCCGAACGCACAGCAGCTCAAGCCGGCCGAGCTGGCCGAGCTGGGCAAGTTCTGTCCACGACCAACGGCAGCAAGCCGAGCCTACAGTTCATATGGACACGCCCGATACGCCCAACAGCGCCCTTGTTTATGGCCCATTCGGCTTGCCACGTCCTTGGGCTGCGAGGCATCTCGAGAGTGAGGGCATCCGCAAACCTCAGCCACCGAGTGGCCACTATCCCGACCCCGCAGGGTTGCGCTGGCTAGAGATCCTGAATCTGGTCTGGGCCGGTTCTGGGCTGGTTTGGGAGCTCTGATCGCGCCGAGCCCCCCGTCGGTCGTGGAACCGGGGCTTCGCAGGCTGTCGTGATGTCGTGTGCCGTCGCCGTCTCCGCGCCTCGCTCCGCTGGACGCAACCGGGAGTCTGTAAGGTAGGATGGAAGGATCGAGGCAGCCACCGACGGACGCCAAGTTCTGTTACTGGCCACTGCCCCGCGGTCGTAGAGAACCTGGTTTTTCGAAACTACGAATACCTTCGCGCGACTCGAACAAATCGATTCGCCTCTGCATCTCGTGTGAGTGGCACAGTCGGCCCCGGTGACACAGCGGCTGCCCCCTACGCGCCCGCTCATCACGCCCATCCGTTCAATGCACTCCCACACGCCCTTGGCCACAAGCAAGGCCTGTGATCCAACGACACCTGCTGCTCTGAGCGCGCAACCATCAGCCTGCTTCGGAGTGACCAGACCCAGCCTCCCGCCCCCCTTTTTGCCGCCGAATTGTCCTCGACATGCCTTGGAAGCTGGCTCATCCTGCTTCTCTGATGATCATCTGACTCTGGGCCAACAGACGCCGATCTGATATCGGCGCCCACTGAGCAACGAATCAACAGCTACGCTCCCTCGACGATTCCGCCGTACGCAACGCGTTGCCGCATCTCGAGGGCAAGACGGCAATCGCCTTTGCGATTCTGCTGCGTTCCAGCCGGCCGCCGCTGCCAAGGACAGATATTGACAACGCAACGACGGCCAGTTCCGCAATCGACGGCGCATAACTCCGAGCGATCGACGGCGTCGACGACCACAAAAGCCTCACCGTTCCATTCTCGGCGGCGCAAGCCAAACACACGGTGCCAGGCGCCGACTAGGGCAGGCAAGATTGCAGGGCCAACGGACGATCACCGCAGCGCTCGGTGGCGGGGACCGTAAGCCAAACAAACAACAGGCCTGCGCCCGCGAGCCACGGTGAATCGAAGCTCGTTCACACGCGTTCCTGGTGAGTGGACCATGAAGCGGTCGATCGATCGATCCTGAGTCGCGCTCCGGCCAACCACAAGCCCCCTGATCCTGCTGCCCGCTCCCTCTCCTAACCACATATCTCCCGCATGGCGCTGACGCCGCCTTTTATGCTTCTACAGGGCATTCGCCTCTTGCGAAGGGCGCCGTCCCCCTACGTCACCCGCCAGAACCCTTGTTTTCATGGTCCCTATAATACTGCGCCATGCAAGACATCCAACGGCCCGGCCGCGCGACACAGCGACGGGTTTATCCACCGCGTCAAAAACATGCCGGGTACGACCAAATCGAAGCCAGCCGCTCTATGAAGGAAAGCGACCTTCATGACAATGCGATGCCGTCGCCAGAGATCGAATCGCACGGCACGCAACCGCCTCCCCACCGAACCTCCGTAGCCAATTCGGTGCCGCTCCGTCAGCACCGACTCCGGGCCATTCCCGGCTCCGGCGCGGCCGCCAACGGCAATGCGACGTCTTATCCTCCGCGCCGCAATTCGTCGGGCGACAGCCATGAAACTGGCCAGAGCGACCCCAAGAACTGGTTCGACCAGTCCAACGAGAACCCGACGGCGACGTTTTACGACAATGCCATGGATGGTAAGTCGACCCGTCCGAGGGGATTGCTGTTTGCTTCTGTTCGGCCCGGCGGAGGACTAATGCGTCTCTCTAGTTGATCCGCCATTCTTCCAGAAAGAGTCCGACTCGTCCAGTGAGGATGAGTCGTATCCGTATCAACGCCAAGCAGTCCCTCCCAGACTCTATACTGCGCAGAGCAGCAGTGCTGACGACTATCGGAGCGTCATCGACGACTTGACGGTGGAGATTCAAAAGTTGAAGGAGGAGCTGAAACGGTACCGGCAAAAGGGCCCGGGCCTGCTGCGCAAAGACAAGCTGTTCGAGATCAAGATCCACGGTCTGGCGAAGCGCAAGAAGAGAGAGCTGGAAACGAATCTTCGCGATTTTGCCGCCACCCTCGACGATTCTCCGGATGCCTCTTCCTCACAGCAGAAGAAACCATCGAGGCACGACGATCGAGACCACATGTACTCAGCCTCTAGATCCGCCTCCAAGTACCCGTCGTCTTCCTCGGGCTCCAACATCCGGCCCATCGACTCGGCCTATGCATCCATATCGACTGGCGCGCACTCTTCCGGCACTTCCCTTGGCCGACCACACATGGGGTCGCGGGTCAAGTCTTCAGAGCAAAAGGTCGAAAGCTACCTGCGCGACATTCCCGAGGGCCTGTACCCGCGACACATGGCGATGACAGACAAGGACAGGAAGAAGACTGTCGTGCAGCGACTGGAGCAGCTCTTCACGGGCAAGATTGATGGCCGACACGCACGCCGCAGTCAAACGGCACCGCCAGCGGCTGCAGGCACTGCTATCTTGGCCCCTGTCATTCCGGAGGGACAGCCTCAAGGTCGCCAACAGGTGCATCAGCCGCCGCCAACTCTAGCAACAGCTGCTGAGCCGACCCGAGAGGCCAAGATTCTCCCCATCGAACAACCGTCTGACAACTCTAGAAAGAAGAGCACGTCGGGGGACAACGCATCGGCATCCCACGCGAACGGCGATCGGATCGAGCCTGGTGGCAACCGCAACACATCGCCGTCAAATATGCCGCCGCCCCCCGACCAGCGACCTACTCGCCCAAAGGATCTTGATCCCGATCGTGCCCAGGTTCCGTCCGAGAACATGGAATATATTCGGCACCTTGGTCTTGTCCCGCCCGATCTTTTGACAGAAGCCACAAAGACCACGCTAGAGGTGCACCCCGACGCTGATGGATGGGTTTATCTGAACCTACTGTGCAACATGGCACAGTTGCACATCATCAACGTCACCCCGAGTTTTGTGCGCTCTGCTGTGTCGGGGATCAGCACCAAGTTTCAGCTGTCGCCAGATGGGCGCAAGATTCGCTGGCGAGGCGGCAGCGAGGGCACCAGGTTTTCCAGCGACAGTTCTGAAGACTACTCCCGGAGGAGCCCGGATACCGATGACAGCGCCAGTTCAGACAAGGCGGGCTCGCGCAAGAGACAGAAGACGGAGAACTCGGCAGATGAGTTCCGGTCGGGCAGCTCGGACAAGAACGTGTCCAAGTTTGGGCCGCAGATCTCGGGGACGTCGGCTAGTTTCCATTACAAGCCGCTCTTTGTCCGGCAAGAGTCGCCCGATGGGCAGACCTCTCTGGACGATACCTTGTCGTCTTTTGGTCCCGTAGAGGACAGTAACCCGGGCGAATCACGATGGGGCTTGAGCGGATCTGGAACTCCTATCCGCAGGAAGAGGCGCAACGACGGGGCCATCATCTACTACAGAGGTGCGCCATTCTGCACCGATCTGTTGGGAGATCCTGGAGATGTGTCGCCCGCCACGTACATGCTGTCTAGCGGGCAGGATCGCCAAGAGCCCCCTGCGCAGTTTGCACGTCCTCTCCCGCGTCGGACCGAGTCTGGATCTTTGCTGAGCCGCCGGCCGCTGAGAGATGGTCACAACATAAATTCCGGCGCAAATATTGCCGTGGACAGAAGCTACAACCCCCCCGAGCTAACCGCGGACTCGGACGACGACTCGAGCGAGTTGGATTTTGATATTTCCTGGGCCGACGAGCAGCAGTATATCGAAGCCCACCCCCTAGAGCCGTGTGGGCTGGGCGGCGTCTTGCCTGACGACCACTTCATGGTGGTCGTGACTACCAAGCGCCCAAAAGAAGAGCCGAGGCCTCGTCTCCCATCGGCTGGGCGAGCAAGCGCAGACGAGGCAACCGACGGCATCATCAGCCGCTTGGCGATCATGTCGACATCATCTCCTCTTCCGCTGATGTCGAGGTCATCCTCGCGAAGTGGCTCACCGGCCATTGAGATAGAGTATGTGTCGGGCCGCATCAAGCGCCTGGCACCGGTTTCACTCCCGCCGCCCGCCATTTTCTTCCCTCCGTTTAGCACGAACTCTTCGAGCGACTGGGGTGACGATTTGGCATCCGAGGACGACGATGACGAGTCGTTGGAGGAATTCATGAGCCGTCAGGCTAACCCTCACCAGTCGGATGGCTACCCCGATGGCGTGGATCTTACCAGCGGAGACGAGGATGGCGAGGATCCTGAGAGCGAACCTGACACGGTACGACGCCGACGATTGCAACCGGGGGGCCAGCCGCGACAACCCCGCTTGTCGGTCGATTGGTAGCGCAGAGGCTGCTCCGGGATCGGTACGATGGCTCGGGCAGGCGGAAGCTCGGATGCCACGGCGGGAGGCCGCGAGATCGGATACAGCAGCCGGACCCAAGTTTGGCATTTGGTGAGCCAATCAGGGCGACGGCGTTGGGGTTGACCCGAGATCGTCTTTACAGTCCCGAGCGGATTTCTTCTTGTTCAATATTCGGTTTGTCTGCTGAAGGTCAGACTCCGAAGATGGAAGGGCTCACAATGCATCGCCTCGGTGTTACGGAATTGATTTAGGAAATTCATGATATGCCCCAGTGGATTAAGGAATGAGTGGCCAAACACGGGTGGGACAGACTGCGAGTATGCAGACTTGCCCTTGAAAGAGCGAGGCCGTACCAAGCAGTAGTGATGGGAGGATAGAGTCAGCTTCAATTAACGATGGCATGTGTAGATTCAGTTCATCGACGAGAGCGCATGACTCGGGGACCTGATGATGAGCTTGTACTCCGTACTCCCCTGACATTCCGATTTCAGCCAGCAAGCTCACGAGAACTGGGGCAAACGCGCGATTGGACAGCCTAACATAATCCGAGTGCCACAAAGGCCAACGTTTATTGGGATCTGCGCAAGGCTCGCGTAACTCGACAACCAAAAAGTGTCACGTGACGCGGATGTTAGCTGGATGAATCCGGAGGTTAGTGGGGCTCGTCAACCACACCCTCCGTTGTCATCACGGGCTTAATCACTAAGACGCGGAGGCCGTAGACGGACCCCATTTCGCCCTTTTGCTTGTGCTTCACCACCTTGCATCTGTGTTGCTGGAGCCCGCCAGGCCCGTTTGCGGTCGGTCTATCGATACGATGCGGCTTTGGTCTGGCCTCGTGTGGGCCGTTGTGTTGAGAGTGAGCGCTGGGCGTGACGCCGTTGGCCGGCCTCGCGGCCATGGCGAGGTGAAGAATGTGGCCATCATCGGTGAGTGCCTTGGCGCCTTCTCCCGGTGGTCACTGCGGGAGGATCTTTGATGGGATTTTCGGATGCGCGAGCATGGCTGACGCCCGGTCCAGGAGCCGGGGCTGCTGGATCCTCGGCGGCGTACCACTTACAAAAGTACGCCGAGCAAGAAGGCCTCGCCATCAACATCACCCTCTTTGAGAAGACGGATCACATCGGCGGACGCACCCTCACCGTAAACGCCTTCGACGATCCGCAACAGCCCGTCGAGCTGGGGGCATCCATCTTCGTCACCGTCAACCACATCCTGTTCAACGCCACCCGGGACTTTGGCCTGCCCCTGACCGAGCTGTCCGCCGCAGATGCCGGCGACATAACCGCCATCTGGGACGGCAGCAGCTGCGTTTTCCAGTCGGCCGAGGGCACCTCGTGGTGGTGGGACGCGGGCAAGTTGTGGTGGCGGTACGGCGTGTCGCCGTACAATGCCCTAAAGCTCGTCAAGACCGTCGTCGGCACGTTCCTGAAGCTCTACGATGAGCCGTACTTTCCTTTCCGGTCGCTGACGCAGAGGGCGTTTGAGCTGGGGCTGCAGAAGATCACGAGCGTGACGGGGGAGCAGTTTCTGGCCGACAACGGCGTGAGTCTTGACGCGTTGAGGGTTTTGCAACGCCGCCAACTGACGCGGTTGCAGATCAATGTCGATTTTTCTCGCGAGGTTATACAAGCTGCTACACGGGTCAACTATGCTTCGAACCTGGCTTACATCCACGGGCTGGAGGCGATGGTTTCCTTTGCCACCGAGGGAGCCGTCGCCGTCGCCGGCGGGAACTGGCAAATCTTCGACAAGATGGTGCATCGCAGCGGAGCTGCTCTCTACCTAAACACGTCTGTCACGTCCATCTCGTTCAACAAAGGCGATGCCAGGCCAGGTGTGCCTCAAAAGTATATACTCTCGACGCAAAACAGCAGTTCAAAGGCGGCGAAGGCGGAGAGCGTCTCGACCGCATTTGACAACGTCATCATCGCATCGCCCTGGCAGTTCAGCGACATCGACGCCGGCGAGAGCGTCATCAAGCATCGCATCGACAGGATCCCGTACACGAAGCTCCACGTCACGCTCTTCACCTCGCCGTTTAAGCTGCACGCGGCGTACTTTGACCTGGAGCCCGGAAGCAAGGCGCCGAGCAGCGTGTTCACCACCCTCGGCAAGGACGAGGAGCCCAAGCAGGGCGCCGAGGGCGTGGGGCGCGCGGGTTTCTACTCCATCAGCACGCTGAGGACCGCCGTCAACCCGCAGACGCAGAAGCTGGAGCTCCTGTACAAGATCTTCTCGGCCGAGGCCGTGACGCCGGAATTCCTGTCCGGCATCCTCGGGGCCAAGGTCCCGAGCACGTTTGTCGCCGGAGAGCAGCACTCGGCCGGCGTGGAGCCAATCTCGTGGTACCACCCGACCTGGTTCTACTCGTACCCGGTCGAGCTGCCGCGGGTGACGTTCCAGGACCCCATCGTGGGCCGGGGCCTGTACTACACGTCCGGGATCGAGAGCTTCATCTCGACCATGGAGACGAGCGCGCTGATGGGCATGAACGTGGCGAGGCTGATTGCGGATGACTTTGCGGGCGCGGCGCCACGCGGCGGAAGGCTGCGAGGCGCGGGGGGCACGGAGCTGCGCAAGGACTTCTTCGAGAGCCTGGAGAGCGAGATGGGGGTGAGCGAGGGCACCATGGGGGCGGACGAGCTTTGATCTGGACGTCTGGGAATGGCGTCGAGCGCGACGTGTTTTGTGTCAGGGTTGGTCGGTCTTTCGCGTTCTTGGATGAGGACGAGGCGCAGCAGCATCATCAGAGCGGACGATACAGAACGGAGGGCGCCGAAAGCCCATGATGGATACCAAGAGCAGCGTTTGAATCAGCAGAATGATAGATAATACTAGACAGTCCGCGCACCATTTCTGCACCAAGTCCCTTCGCTGCAATTCCAGCGACGTCCAGAACTGTGGCGCCGGCCTGCACCGCCACATGGCCTCGGCGGCGGCGTGCGCTGGCTTTGTCTCTTGTTTGTTGCCTTCGCCGTAACTCTGCACGCAACCAACATCCACCCGCGAATGACGCAACTCGGGGCGTCGATCCTGGACACTGCTCACCCTGCCGTCACGCCAACGACTTGCCGTCGTCGCGCCTCTTGACTCCTGCATCTACAGCTGCCCCGTTGCGCCTGAGGGCTCCATGTCTGCGGCGTCGTGAATCTCAGCAGCACGACCACGCTTCGATTCTCAGGACTGGGCGAGCGAGGGGTCCGCCTGTGCGAGGACAAGGTGCCAGCATGTTTGTCCTGCGGAACGGTGAGTGAAGACCCATGTCATGTCTATCTTGTCCCGCGTTGAGAATCCTTCTCTGTCGCCTGCCTGCCATTGCTCATGTCCCCGCCCTGCTGTGTCTGTCTGCCCCGCGCTGCTCTCGCGACACCCTCACTCACCCGCCCCTGGCGATCCAAGCTGACCAAACATGTTCCCCGCAGTCGGCAAGCTGATCTTCGGCTCAAGCACCCAGGAATCCCTCATCGAGCTGCCCCAGGGCCAGCTGTACCTCGTGCGACCGCTCTCCCCCAAGGGCTACTCGGAGCTCATCTTCAAGGACTCGGCCATCCGCATCCGCCGCACCAACCAGGACTTCCACTACCAGCTCGTCGCCCAGCGCGTTTTCGAGGAGGGCGAGGCCGAGCTGCTCGCCGAGGAGGGGGGCGACGACGCCGAGCTCGATGCCGTTGCTGCCGAGCGCGACGAGAAGACGTTTCTGCTCGACGAGGCGCTGCACTTCTGCGTCGAGGTTCGCGAGGGCGGCGAAACGGCCCTGGCCTGGAGGGACTTGAGCGGTGACACGGGCGACGTCTACGAGTTTGTCTGTGACGGCAAGCTTCCGTCTTCTCAGGTCCAGCAGTTCGCCAGGGTCGCCCGAGAGTGCCAGTACGAGCGCAAGTATCGCAAGCCCAGTACCACCGCCTCCGACGAGGACCTTGAGCAGTTCGAGTTCCACGAGGAGACCCCGATCCCGCCCGCGAGCCCCCTCCATAGCCCAGCCCTTGCTCGCTCCATCAATTCCAGCGACAACATGTACAAGCAGAGGACCGCTGCCAACTCCGCTAAGCGGGGGGCTGTGGCTGCCCCTGAGCAACAGCCCGAGGCGAGGTTGCCGGCCCAGGCACCAGGGCCAGACTCCCCTCCACGGGCCATCGAGATCTACGCCACGGTCACCGCGGAGCTGCATCTCTTTGATCCTCAGCCAGGCCACTTTGTCATGGTCGATGATTCCGTCATCGCCATGGTGTCTGAAGTGGGACAGTGGGAGTACTGGCTGCAGATCGATGGCAAGGGAAAGTCGTGGCTGGGGGCTCCGGTCGTCGCCGAGTTCAACCCCGTCTTCGATTTCGAGTACCTCTCCTTCGTCTTCAACCACTTCAGCGACGATGGCACGGCGAGGTCGTGGCTGTTGCGCTTCAGGGACCAGTCGACGCTGGAGAAGTTCCAGGAGGCCATCATGCAGGCCATCTGGGAGAGGCTGAACGAGACAAAGTGGAAGAAGATCCAGGAGAAGGAGCGCGAGTACGTGCTCGACTCGTTTGCAGAATTGAACATGGAGGATGCGCCGCCAGAGGGAGCAGAGGAGGAGGAGGAGGAGGAGGAGGAGGAGG